>APFE031375417.1:151469-162368 GCA_000404065.3 Pinus taeda
CCATTCACGTTCCAAAAGAGGTTTATAATTAAGTGATACCAACATTCATGTTCCAAATGAGGTTTGCAATTACGTGATAACGATACTATGAATGATGAAAGAAATCCTCAACATAAATTGATTACATAATAAACAAATGTAAGAAAATTTCCATCACCAAATGATTAGTTACAACTTTATTAAAAGTGATGTTTTTTATAATACTTTAAAGTTAAAGGTCAGTAAATATACAAATTCTAATTACATTGTTTTGACATGTTAATTAACCTTTCAACTATCTTTTAAAACATTTCAAATTTTTTTTTTTTTAAGCATAAAAGGTTAATCAAACATGTTTTTTCAATTAAAATATAATGATTTTGCACATGAATATTTAATATTAACTTTTCAACCGCCCTCTAAAACATTTAAACTTCTTTTACTTTTCCACGCATAAAAAGGTAGCTTTTTCATGTTTTGCAAAGAAGCACATGTACATATTCATGATGAGAAAACAAATTCTTATAACTTAAAAGTGAAAAGTGCATTTTTATTGATTATCTAGATGATGCAAAATATTATTGACTCATCGTATTTAATATATCAACAAAATTTATTCTTGAAAAAGATATCATTTATAATGAAGTTCTATCTTAACTTGCTAGCTTGATTTGATGTCCATGGCAAAATTGAATTCTAAGATATGTTTGACACATGTTCTATATCCTTTTAATCCTCTTATAATTATGAGAATGAAAATAATAACTAACCTCATTATCTTTGTCATGTGAATGAGTCTATTGACTCTAAACCTACATTACGTTTACATATACTCCACAAATTCTTTGAGGGCTATATAAGAAGGGAAGTATTCATTGATCTAGTTGATGATCATTCTAATCAATGTTAAACAAATTATGAGTTTCACCAAGTCTCTTTTCTCTTACCTCAATTTTTAGAGACTCCACATCTAGAAATATTTAAAGAAGATTCTATCCATCTAGAATGGGATACCATCATAAATGAAGATTGATGATGACCGATATTTGAGATCCAATACTTCTTATAAAATGAAGAAATTTTCAAACGCAAATGGGTTTACGAGACTAAATATGTTGCAAATAGTATTGTTGGTAGATAGGAGCCTATTAGTTTCCAAATGTTTTTTCACAAGTAGAACATAGTGAGTACAACAAAATGTGTACCTTAGTTCCCTAAATAAATTCCATCCACCATGTCCTTTCCCTTGTTTCTCAGTATATATGGACATAAACAATATATATGGAAATCCATCAAATGGATTTCAAATACACCTAAGAAATTTCTATATAATAAACCTTGGTTTTGTTTAGAGTAATATCACTCAATCGCCTCAACCAAGCTCCTCAATCTTCATATAAAAAGGTGGGTTGATTGCTTCTTGACTCTAACTTTTCTATGTGTCATTTTAACCCTAACATTACCATCTTTGTATACATGTATTGTATGTTAATGATATTATACTCATATTCTATTGGTCACACTAGAGTTTGAAACCATGTGAAATCCAAAATTAGAAGGCTTTTGACATCATATAATTAACTCATTTGCATTATTTTATTATCCTTCAACTTTTGAAATCTCAAGAAGGTATTTCTCTTTCCCAACCTAGGTATGCATGATATTTATTAGTAATTTCTTTAATAAAGACAATTGTAAACTAACCTTGTATCCCTTCAAATGTGGAGCTATATTTTTAACCACATACACCTCACCCATTTCCATTAATTCCCAACCTAAGCATGAATCTGACATTCATCATTGGTTTCAAATGGACGATTTCGGATCATCCCATCTCATTTCAATTGTGGATTTAATTTTTTTTCCTCTTGATCCTCACCCACAATGGACATCACTTTATACCTATAGGGAGTTGGTGTCTTTTTGAATCTAGCTCGCTCTTGGAATTTTTGTTATTGTTGGTCACATTGCCTAGTACGTATAAGATTCTCAGAAAACCATCGAAAAAAAACAAGGAGAAGACTTTGCTATATCTAGGTATAGTTTAATTTGGTATATATTATAATACATGAAGATCTCATATGTTGAATTGTTGTATAGATTCTAATTGGGATTATGCGCCTAATGGCTAGATGTCTATTCTAAGGTATATTTTAAACTTTGGTTCTAAATATATCACTTATATTTTAAATAAACAAAATTATCTATCTTTATTTATTAAAATTAATATATCAAGCAACAATTTATGCAATTTTATATATTATTTCACTTATACGAGCCTAGATCCATCTAACTACGGATCTATCATGCACTGAGAGGTATAAAATCCTTTTAGGTGCAAACCTTCCCTTTGGAGTGTAGAAGTTGAGGAGAGGTTTACACTTGAGGAAAGTTTTGCACCTCGAGGACACCTTTCCTCTCCTGTTATTAGCTCTGAATCTACTAGAAACATCACTACCCATTGATGGGAGGTAAGGGCAGCGTACATTTTCACAGAAAATCGGCTGGAAGACCCCTTCTATTCAATGACTCTACTGATATGCACAATGTCCCTATCATTTATTAATCTGAATCTAGGGCCCTTAGATTTATTGTGCCCTTTGAGAACTTTCCCCAGTGAATATACTTTCTTTTAACATTCATGGTATGGGGTATGCCACTAAAATGATATCCCTTCGTTACCTTTTCTTCTCTATTCATCCTTTCATCGTTCTCATTCAGGAGAGAGTGGCTGACTCTGGGAAAACTATTTCATATTTTTATTCAATCTATTCAAATTGGTATATGTTCGATGTTGATTCTTGTAGGATGTTAGGCAGCTTCGCTGCCGTATGGGACCCAAATTGGGAAAAACTAAAAGCCCATAATTTTTTTGTTGGTATTTTGCTTATATGTCATTTTCATGGTATGGTTTAATGGATTCACATCTGGAACTTACATGATCCATATAATGGTAGGTAGTCCTTCTGGGACCATGTGGAAAATTCAGCCATATTGAAGATCAGGTCACTTATTATAGATGTGGACTGTAATTCCATTTTATCTTGTGAGGAATGTTGGGGTTTTTGGTGTAGAGGTGACCCTATTGCTAACCGATTACTTTCCCTCTTCGAATAAAACCATTGAGTAGACATTTTTCCTGCTCCTATTATGCCTACATGGAACAATGGAAGATGTTGAGTGGAGTAGATTGGTAAGAGGTTCAAATTTATGGTTCAAGAGAATTTGATTCAAATATTTGGAAATTTGAGGTCTTTGGTGAAAGGTCCTTCATCTCAGACCACTACTCGATTGTGTTACAATGGCTAATGGAATCAGTTCGAAAATGTATAACTTTTAAATTTAATAGAATATGGCTCAAGGGTGAAGAGTTTAAAAATATGGTTTTGACTACTTGGAAGTAATATGGTTTACCAACGGGTCATCAGCTATGGATAATATCTCTCTTAAATTAAAATCTTTAAAGGTCCAAGTCCGAATATGGGAGCAACAAAAATTTAACAAAACGTACAAGGAATTGAAGATAAGGATTGAGGAAATTAGGAGAATTGGGGAAAATTGGTAAATACAATTCCCACACAACAAATTGTAAAATACCAGAAAGAATTAGAAGAGAGGAAAAGACACATACTTTATATACATGAATTTACATGGAGATTAAAAATTAGGGTTTTATGGATCATAGAGGGGAGAATAAATACAAAATTCTTTAACCAATTTGCATGCCACAGGAAGAATATAAACATTATTTGGAATATCAAGGGTGTTTCCAAGAACTATGTTTATTCCACTAAAGAGATTCAGAGCAAAGTTCTAAAGTTCTTTAGAACCACTTCAAACCTAGAGGAGAAGTAAATATTTAAGGTCAACTTTACGGTGCAGAGGAATATCCTTTGATGTTTAATGCTAAAAGAAATGAATCGCTATATTGACCGACATCTATTGATGAAATACAATCGATGGTGAATTATTTTGCTAAAGATAAATTTCCACACCCATATGGATGTGTGGTGCAAATTGCTTTACATTTCTTCGACCTTATGGGATAGGAGCTACTCGAGATGGTAGAGGAATCATGGATCAAGGGGCACATTTCAAGTTCCATAAATTCAACATTCATTTTAGTTATCCCTAAGGTATCAAATCCATCCTCCTTTATGAAATTCTGATCGATATCTCTATGCAACATTACTTATATGCTTATCTCAAATATAATTGTAGAATGCATCAAGGCGATTTTATCAGTAGTTTGGTTTTCTCCGTAATAGTTCAATATATGATTCCATTTCCATATCTAAAGAGTGCATACACTCCATACATACCAGCAAATTGGAAGTAGTAGTTATGAAGGTTAATCTACAGAGGGCATATGACTACATGGATTGGTCTTTCCTAAGAATACTCCTACTGAATATTGGGTTAGATATACACAATGTGGAGTACATTATGGCATGCATGACAAAAGCATGGTTTGTTATCATTATAAATTGATACGTCACAATTTGTTTTCAGTCAGGTAGGGGACTGAGGCAGGGGATCTCTCTCTCGCCCCCATAATTCATTGTTGTTATGGATGGCATTAGTCATACGATAAACGTGGAAAATAAATTGGGGACTTTATGTGGATTGATAATGAAACATGGGGTTAGTATTTCCCACTTATTTTTCATCGATGTCACTCTTTCTTTCAGGATGATATATAGGGTACAATGGATGATATTATACAACATTTTCCACAGTTGTGGTGGCGCCTCATGATCTAGAATCGATCCTGTAAGTTAAATACGAAGTTTGCTTTACGTCTGAAGACCAAGATGGTCCTAGGTAGCAAAACTATTCTAAAATTTTGCAGTTGTTCACCATCCTAGTTGCTCGTAAAAACAATGTTAGGTCGAATATCTCGACATGCTAATTCCGGTGTTATCTCCAGATTCACATTTGGCCTCCTGGTGATGGAGAAATCACCCATTAAAGTTTGAGGTGAACATATGGAAAGGGGCATTGTTGGCCATATGACGTTCCCACTGCTCTACACGTGGAAATATTCAAGTCCATGGAGTCAAAAAAATTTAGCTCCTCTCCGGTGCATATTTCTAGTTGTATGGTGAGATTGGGGTTTGATTGTTTCATATCATGGACACGTTGATTCCTAAGGTTCTAATTCCTAAGGTATATCGATATGGGCCAAGGCAAGCACAAATGTATTAACCTATGGTATAACGTTTAGATTGGAACATATGTTTTAACCATATGTTATAATGGCACAAATATCATTCCAATATATATAAAGGTCTAAAACCTAAGGTGTTAACAAACCATACGGTATATAAACTTATCATGGGCGCATTATTAAATTGGCAGAGTCATATTACATATGAAAAATTTAAACCATGTATTAAAGCTATAGTGGGGATTAAAAATGATTAGCGGAGTGTTTGATGCCACATGTTAGCACCATGTGATTTGTCATTGAATCGTCAGACAATGGTTATGTAAGTCCAGTCAGCAAACGCAGGCACCGCCAAGTCAGTAGTCAGTTGTAGCATGGCTTAGAGGTGGTAGAGAACATCGAAACCATTAGGAGGTTGGTGCTATCCGTTTGGTGCAGAGTTTTGTGCTCTATGACATGGAGGTGCCAACATAGCATGCCACATCGCCGAAATTCTAAGCTGTTGCACTTATCGTCAGTTTCATGGCATCACCAATGGGACATGGATTCCACATATACCTTGTGTCAATGATGTGGAGTGTGCTTAACCATCGGGGAGCGGATCAGCTCACATACCACGGGGTTTGTAATGTATGCCTAGTTAACACATTGGGGCCACGGGTGTGGAGGTGATAGTTTTCCAGTTCGGCAAGATAGGTGGCAGTCCTGCATTGTGGCAAGGTAGGTGGGAGTCCTGCGATGTGGTGGTATAGGCATATGCCACGAGTTTTGGTACATCATCACCATCAGAGTTATTGCTACCGATCCAATCAATTTGCACCACCAATATACATTGATAACTAAAACCAAAATATGCGCCATACCATATGTTATATGGTTTTTAAACATATAAATGCATCGAGACCTCATACATTTGGTAATTGCGCTATAAAATATGTTTTGGACAATGAAAACTATAGGAAATAGTTTATGAGACAATATGCTATGTTTTGGATAAGAGCTAAAGTCAAATGTCCTATGAATAAATATTTTTATATTGTTTTTACACCTAAACTCTAAAGTTAGAGGTTTTAAATTAGGCTTATAACAAATTACTCCTAAACTTAGCCTTGTACAACCTTCTAAATCCACCAAGTGAAGGAGCATTCAAGTAGGAGGTGGTGGTAACCCAACCTTGTAGATGAGAAAGAAGGTGCATTCCAGAGTGTATCAAAGACTTCTCAAATTTAGAGGCAAAACCTTTTTGGAAGGAGGAATTAAAATTCAGGGTGGAGTTGCACTCCAGTATTCAAGCGACAAGAGCTAAATGGAGCTTAAACAATAAATTTTTGGTATATGCCTGCAGATTCTCTTTTGAACATTACCTAGCCATCCTTAGGCCTTTTGGGGAATGGAGACAAGCATTAGAAATATGAGACAGAAGGCCTTGTTTCCACAGTAACCAGCAGTGCCTACAAGCACAATTCAGTTTGTGAAATCTCATGTAAAGAAACTCTTTGAATTATTCCTAATAAAATGGGCACCCATTCAAGGTGGGCCCGAAGACATAGTCCATTAGGGACGAAATCTTTCAATGTTTACTGAGTTTGTACCTCTTATTATTATTGTTTATTCTTCATTTCAATTCTCTTAGTTTGATGTTTAAATCACAATGAAAATTTAATTTTCATCTTGCATTCACACATATGAAACCTTGGTTAATATCTTGGTTAAACTAATTCATTCAATTAAAATACCCACTTTAATCTTGTCAAGAGTTAGGTATTGATCTAATTCCATAATTTCATATCGTATTTTTCGTATTAGAGCAGGACCTTACCAAGTGCCAGAATGGGTAAAATTTCAAGGCAACTCTCGTTGAAAGAACTTGAAGAGTTCAATCAATTGTTTCAATAGGAGAATGTTGAATTGCGGCAAATGGTGCAAGCTTTGCAAGAGGATAAGAGAAGATTACATGTAAATATTTAAGCTTTTCAGAATAGTTGAAGGAGAATCAATCCGTTAGTTCGAAGTTCATCTACTGAAGGTAAAAAAGAAGTCTCGCCTCTTCATTAGAATGATGAAGACAGTTCATCTCTCTAATCGGATCCAAAAGCACAGTCAGTAAAAAAAGCTATCATAACGTTTTCTTCATCTTATGAATAGTCCCCTTATTCACCCACCTCACCAAGCACTAATTCAGAGAAGGATGAGGCTATCAGCGACCATGAGATTGGATCATTTTAGAGGCATACCAGAGGAATGGGTATGTCATTGATGAATGAGATGGGATGTCAGTAGGGACAAGGCCTCGGCAAGCATGGCCAATGCAGGCTCCAACCAATCTTCATGTGGGAAAGGTTGCAACATAAGGCATGGGCTATGACCAATCGATATGTGACTATTGCAGGAAGAGAGGTCACATTGCAAATCGATGTTGGTCCCTACAGCCTGACCTGATGCCAAAGAAGCTACAAGACTGCAAACATAAACAGATGAATCACTCTAGTAGTGATTTAGAAGGTGAGTCCCTAAATCAAAAAATTATGTTAAAAGTTATTAAAAGGATTTACCCAAGTACCTTTTGTGGGAGTAATTCCCATTGTGTAGAAGAATGCTGAAAGTAGAATATTTTCAGCAAAAAAATAGGTGCTATAAAGAGTCATCCACAGAAATATGATGCAACAATACAAGTGAAGAAACATCTTTGGAAGACTTTACTTTAGTTAGATAAGGACTCCACATCATCAAGATAGAGTTCGGGAAAATGCAGCAAAAACACAACTTGTACAAACTCCAGAGAAAGAGTTTTTCCTAAATGTAAAGGTGAGAGGGCATTCAAAGAGTACATGTCTGATGCTACCCCGTGAGACAACACCAACACCAGCAAAGGGAGAGACTACAAAGGAAGCTAGAGTAGAGGAACGTAAGTCTCCAGACTAGTCTCCTAGTTGGAATTGGGCAACTTTTATGCCATAATTATAAAAATGTTTTTGTAAATTGTTGTCACATCAATAGGCCTAGTCGACTTTATAACTAGGGTCTAGATGGTCTTTAATAACTGATGCATGGTTGTAATTACAAATGTTTCCACCACCAAGTCAACAAATAGTTGTAGCACTACCCAGAGGTGGTAGAGAAGATCGAAACCACTAAGAGGTTGGTAATATTCGTTTGACGTAGATTTTTGTTCTCTATGCGACAAGGGTGTCAACATATCACGCCACATCGCTAAAATTCTAGGTTGTTGCACTTATCGTTGGTTTCATGGAATCATTGTTGGGACATGGATTCCACATATACCTTGTGTCAATGATGTGGAGTGCGCATAATCGTTGGGGAGCAGGTCAGCTCACATACCACGGGGTTTGTAATGTATGCCCAATTAACACGTCGGAGACAGAGGTGTGGAGGTGGTATTCCTGCGGTGGGACAAGGTAGGTGGAAGTCTAGCGATGCGGTGGTATAGGCATATGCCACGCGTTTTGGTACATCATCACCATCGAAGTTGTTTCTGCTGATCCAATCAATTTGCACCACCAATATACATTGAGAACTAAAGCCTAAATATGCACCATATCATATGTTATATTATTTTTAAACATACAAATGCGTCGAGACCTCATACATTTGGTAATTGAACTATAAAATAATTTTTGAACAATGAAAACTATAGGAAATAGTTTATGAGACAATATGTTGTGTTTTGAATAAGCGCTAAAGTCAAATGCACAATGAATACAGTTTGTTATATAGATTTTACACCTAAAATCTAAAGTTAGATTTTTTAAATTAGGTTTATAACAAATTACTCCTAAACTTAGCCTCGTACAACCTTATAAATGCACCAAGTGAAGGAGAACCCAAGGAGGAGGTTGTGGTAATCTAGCCTTATAAAGGAGAAAGAAGGAGGCATTCAAAAGCACATCAGAGCCTTCTCAAATTCAGAGGTGAAACCTTTCAGGAAGGAGGAAAGAAAATTCAGGGTGGAGTTGCACTCCATTTTTCGAGCGACAACAGTTGAATGGAGCTTCAGAGACATAGTTTTGGTATATATGTGTAGATGTTGTTTTGAGAGTTTCTTGGCCATCCTTGGGCCTTTTTGGGAATCAAGATAGGTGTTGGAAAGATAAGATAGAAATATTTCTTGCCATAGTAACTAACAGTGCCTACAGGAAAAATTGAGTTGGCAAAATCTCATGCAAAGAGACCTTTTGAAGCATTCCTAATAAAATGGATGCCCATCCAAAGTGGATCCGGAGACGTAGACTAGGAGAGACGAACTTCGACGTCAATTTTTACTAATTTTATGCCTTTTACTACTGTTGTTTATTCTTCATTTGAGTTCTCTTAGTTTGGTGTTTAAATCATGATGATAACTTAATCTCCCTCTTGCATTCACACATATGCAACCTTGGTTAATAGCTCAATTAATCTAAGTCATTCGATTAAAATACCCATTTTAATCTTTCCAAGTGTTAGATATCGATGTAATTCCACAATTTTAGATCATATTTTTGGTATTAGAGTAGGACCTTACCAAGTGAAATAATGGGTAAAAATTCAAGGCATCTTTGATTGAAAGAACTTGAAAAGTTCAATCAATAGTTTCAACAGGAGAAGGTTACATTATGATGAATGGTCCAAGATTTTCAAGAGGATAAGCAAAAGTTACAAGTAAAGATTGAATCTTTGCAGAAGATTCGAAGGAGAAGTAGTCTCTCAATTCAAAGTTCATCTACTAAAGGGAAAAATGAAGTCTCGCCTCTTCATCAAAAAGATGAAGACAATTCATCTTTGTCAACAACTCCAAAATCACAATCGGTAGAAGAACCTATCAGAAACTTTTCATCATCTTCTGAAGAATCCCCTTATTTACCCACCTTACCAAGTGATGATTTGAACAAGGATGAGGCGTTCAGAAACCACGAGAATGGAGCATTCAAGATGCATACCAAAGGAATGGGTATGTCGCTGATGAACAAGATGGGATATCAGTAAGGACAAGGCCTCGACAAGCATGGCCAAGGCAGGCTCCAACCAATATCTGTGCAGGAAAGGTCGAAACATTAAGGCTTGGGCCTTGACCAATAGATATTTGACTACTGTGGGAAGAGAGGTCACATTTCAAATTGATGTCGGTCCCTACACCCCGACCTGATGCCAAAGAAGCTAAAAGACCGCAAAAGTAAACAAACGAATCACTTTAGCATTAACTTGGAAGGTGAGTCCTCAAATAGAAAATTTATGTTAAAATTTATTAAAAGGATTTGTCCATGTACATTTTTTGGGAGTAATTCACATTATGTAGAAGAATGCTAAAAGTAAAATATTTTCAGCAAAAAAATAGGTGTTACAAAGAGTCAGCCACAAAAAGATGATGCAGTACTACAAGTGAAGAAACATCTTGGGAAGAATTTACTTTTGTCAGATAAGGACTCCACATCATCAAGATAGAGTTCGGGAGAATTTAGCAAAAAGACAGCTAAGACAAACTCCGAAGAAAGAGTTTGTCCTAAATGTAAGTTGAGAGGACATTCGTAGAGTACATGCTCGATGCTACCCTGTGAGGCAACACCATCACCAAAAAAGCAAGAGATAACAAAATAAGCTGGAGCAGAGGCACATAAGTTTCTAGAGCAATCTCCTACTTGGAATTGGGAAGATTTTATGCCATATGTATAAAAATGTGTTTGTAAATCGTTGTCACGTCATTAGGCCTAATCGAGTTTATAACTAGGGCCTAGATGGTAATTTGTAACTGATGCAAA
>APFE031375417.1:163096-177601 GCA_000404065.3 Pinus taeda
GCTAACAACCAAGTCTGG
This sequence comes from Pinus taeda, assembly GCA_000404065.3. Taxonomy (NCBI): domain Eukaryota; kingdom Viridiplantae; phylum Streptophyta; class Pinopsida; order Pinales; family Pinaceae; genus Pinus; species Pinus taeda. The sequence goes on from APFE031375417.1 coordinate 163,115, forward strand.
AGGGATCTGGAAGGTTGGTTGTTAGAACAAATTCGCCCAAACAGGATCAGCGTGGGTGAGACACTGAGCTGGCGCGCTGACATCGCAGACCAACTACAGAGAAGTTCTGGTCAGCACTTAACAGGACAAACGGGGAGTGCGCTGTCCGTAAAAATGGGACCAGCGCGAAAAAGACGTGTGCTTCCGCGCTGGCATCGTAACAGCAACACTGACCTCCGCCTGTCAGCGCGGTTATTTTATTAACAGACGCGATGATCCAGTTAACTTAGGCAAAGAGGGTTTTTTAGACATTCTGAGGAGCATGAGTATAGGTAAGTGTGGTTTTATGGCACAGTAGGGAGACTGACATGATGGCAGTGACATTTTATTGTGTAACAGGACGTGTGATCTATAATGGATCCTACAAGTTAAAGATGAAGTTCTCTTTACGTCTGAAGGCCAAGATGGTCATAGGTAGAAAGCAATTCTCGGCTTGTGTAGGATTTCACCATCCTAGTTGCTTGCAAAAAAAATGTTAGGTTGAAGAGATAGACACACTGATTCTGGTGATATATCCAGATTCACAGTTGGCCACCTTGTGATGGAGAAATCTCCTGTCAAAGTTTGAGGTGAACAGATAAAAAGGAGCTTTACTGGCCAGGTGACGTTCCCACTACTTGACACATGGGAATAGTCAATTCCATGCAATCAAAAAATTTCAGCTCTTCTCTGGTGGATATTTCCAGGTGTATGGTGAGATTTGGGTTTCATTGATTCATATCATGGACACATTGATTCCTAAGGTTCTGCTTCCTAACGTATGTCTATATGGGTCAAGGTGAGTGCAAATGTATTAGCCTATGGTCTAAATTTTAGAGTGGAACATATGTTTTAACCATATGTTATCATGGTGCAAATATGGTTTCGATATATATAGGTCTACAACCTAAGGTGTTAACAAAAACAATATGGCATATAAACCTATGGTGGGTGCATTATTAAATTGGTAGAGTCATATTACATATGAAAAGTTTAAACCATGTGTTAAAACTATAGCAGATATAAAAAATGGTTAGCAAAGTATTCGATGCCACATGTTAATGCCACGTGAGTTTCCATGGAACCGTTGGAGAACAGTTATGCAGGTCCAGTCAAGAAACACCGCCACCGCCAAGTCAACAGACAATTGTAGCACAACTCGGAGGTGGTAGAGAAGATCGAAACTGCTAGGAGCTTGGTTCTATCCATTTGGCATATAGTTTTGTGCGCTATGGATGAGGATTGCCAATGCAACATGCCACATCGATGGAATTCCAAGCTATTTCACTTACCATCAGTTTCATGGCATCACCATTAGGACATGGATTCCACATATACCCTGTGTCAATATGTGGAGTGTTCCTAACCATTGGGGAGTAGGTCATCTCACATACCACATGGTTTGTAATGTATGCCTAGTCAACACATCGTAGCCACATGCGTGGAGGTGGAAGTCCTACGGTGCGGAAAGCTAGGTGGCAGTCCATCGATGTGGTGGTATAAGCATATGCCACGAGTTTTGGTACATCATCACCATTAGAGTTCTTGTTGTTGATCCAATAAATTTTCACCACCAATATACATTGAGAACTTAAAAATAAATATGCATCATACCATATGTTATATGGTTTTTAAACATAGAAATGCGTCAAGACCTCATACATTTGGTAGCGCTACAAACTAAGTTTTGGCCAATGAAAACTATAGTAAATAGTTTATGAGCCAATATGTTATGTTTTGGAGAAGGACTAAACTCAAATTTGCTATGAATAAAATTTTTTATATAGTTTTTACACCTAAAACCTAAAGTTAGAGTTTTTAAATTAGGCTTATAACAAATTACTCATAAACATAGCCTCGTACAACCATATAAATGCGCTAAGTGAAGGAGCATTCAAGGAGGAGGTGGTGGTAATCCAGCCTTGTAAAGGAGAAAGAAGGAGGCATTCCAAATCCTATCAAAGCCTTCTCAAAGTTAGAGGAAAAACCTTTCAGGAAGGAGGGAAGAAAATTTAGGGTGGAGTTGCACTCCAATTTCCGAGTGACGAGAGTTGAATGGAGCTTCAAGGACAAAGTTTTTGTATATGTGTGTTGATGCTCTTTTGAGCATTTCTTGGCCATCCTTTGGACTTTTTGGGAACAAATATAGGTATTGGAAACTTGAGATAGAAGGTTTTCATTACATAGTAACCAAAAGTTCCTGGAAGAAAAATTCAGTTGGCGAAATCTCATGTGAAGAAACTCTTTGAAGCATTCCTAATAAAATGTACGCCCATTGAAAGCGGACATAGAGATGTAGTCTAGGAGGGACGAACTCTATCATCAATGTTTACTAAGCTTGTGCATTTTAATAGTGTTGTTTATTCTTCATTTCAATTCTCTTAGTTTGACGTTTAAACCATAATGACAACTTAATTTCCCTCTTGCATTCACACATATGAAACTTTGGTTAATATCTCAATTAATCTAAGTCATTCGATTAAAATACCCATTTTAATCTTGCCATATGATAGGTATCTATATAATTCCACAATTTCATATCATATTTTTGGTATCAAAGCAGGACCTTACCAAGTGCAAGAATGGGTAAAAGTTCAAGGTAGCTCCAGTTGAAAGAACTTAAAGTCTTCAATCAATAAATTCAATAGGAGAACATTGCATTGCGGTGAATAGTGTAAGTTTTGCAGGAGGATAACCAAAGATTACAGGTAAATATTGAAGCCTTGTAGAAGAGTCGAAGGAGAATCAGTACGTCAGTTCAAAGTTCATCTGTTGAAGGGAAAAATGAAGTATTGCCTCTTCCTTAAATGAAATCATCCTTAGTGAAACCTCATAGCCATTGTTCTAAGAAAACTCAACCAGTGGAAGATACTCTTCCCACATCCTCTGTTGTTGCATGACATACATCCTCAACATATCCTCTAGTATCTTGTTCATCCTCTATGCATATCCACGTGTTTTCAGATGATAAGTTGTACTAAAGGCCAACTATGTTCCCAAACCTACAAATAACTCCTTCCAAAAGCTAGAAGTGAAATTTGCATCTTTGTCCAACACGATATTCTTCGAAACACCATGTAACCTCACTACTTCCTTGATGAAGACCTGTGCCACCTCACTAGTTGAATAAGCAGTCTTGACTGGAATGAAGTGAACTACCTTGCTCAACATGTCAATCAAAACCATGATGGGGTCATGTTGCTTTGATTTCCTCAGCAAACCTGTAATGAAGTCCATGGAAGTGACATCCTATTTCCACTATAGAATATAAATTAGCTGTAACAAACCATCTAGGTGATTACCCTCATATTTCACCTACTGACAGTCCAGACATCTAGTAATAAACTCTGCCACTTCCTTGTTTGAATTTGGCCAATAATAGAACTTCTTCACAACTGTCAAATTCTTTTGATATCCCAGGGGACCTGAATATGGCTTGACATGAAACACCCTCAAGATAAGCTTCTTGAGCTCACTAACATCTGGAACATAGATCCTGTCCCTAAATCACCCCAAGCCACATGTCATGAGATGATAATCCACATCCTGCTCACCTGGTACCCTGTTGTAAATTATGCTTAAGCTTTTGGGATCTTTCATCCTGTTGTCTTGCCTGTAAGATTCGATCCTATAAATCCATCGCATAACAACTCACAACTGCCCCATGGTTTACCTATACTCTCCTACTTAGACAATGTTCAACCATGTTCTCCTTTCCTTTAATGTATCTGATCTCAAGGTCAAACTCACTGAGGATAGACAACCATCTAGCTTGTCTGAAATTTAGATTAAGTTGGTCAAATAGATATCTCAGTCCACTATGATCACTCATCAATACAAAGTTCCTACCAAGAAGATAGTGTCTCCACATCTTCAAGGCATGAGTGCTCGATGCCTACTCAAGATCCTGAGTCACATAGTTTTGGTTGTGGTAATTTGGTTTCCTTGATTCATGGCACACCATCTATCCCTCCTACATAAGGACTCCACCAGGTCCTTTCTTTCAAGCATATGTGCACACCACAAACTCTTTATCTGGATCTGCAATCTTTAACATCGAATAATTTGTAAGTAACTGCTTCAACTACTCAAAACTTGTTGCATATTCCTTTATCCGTTAAAATTTATTTCCTTTCCTCTATAATGATGTAATAGGATATGCAATCCATGAGAATTTTTTGATGAACCTCTTGTAGCAACATGCTAACCCCATGAAAAATATGACCTCATCCACATTCTTAGGATCTACTCACTCCATGATAACTCTTATCTTTTCCAGGTCCACTACTATGCCTTACTTCGATATAACATGTCCCAAGTAATGTACCTCTATCTAAAATAAGATACACTTACTAAGCTTGGCATAAAACTGTCGCTCTCTTAACAATATCAATATTGTTGCTAAGTGTTCTACATGTTCTTCCTCATTCTTAGAATATATAAATATGGCATCAATGAATACAATCAAAAACTTGTCTAGATAAGGACACAACACACTATTCATCAAGCACATGAAAGTAGTTGGAGCATTAGTGAAACTGGAAGGAACGATAACAAACTCATAATTCGCATACCTAGTCTGAAAAGAAGTCTTGTAGATGCCATCTTCTTTGATGCGTACTTGATGATATCCTAATATCGAATGAATCTTTGAGAACACTATTTCTCCCGTCAGCTAGTCAAACAAGTCATCAATCTTTGGAAATGGATATGTATTCTTGATCATCACCTTGTTCAGCTACCTGTAATCAATGCACAACTTGAGAGTACCATCCTTGTTCTTCACAAACAATATCAGTGCACCCCAAGGTGATACACTTGGCCTAATGTATCCCTTGTCAAGCATTTCCTTTAACTACAACTTCAATTCCACTATCTATGGAGTGCTCATCCTGTACAATGCATTTGACTTTGGCATTGCTCGTAGTACCAACTCAATAGAAAAATCCATTTCCCCATGGGAAGGCAACTCTGAAATCTCTGTTGGAAACACATCTTGAAAATTTTACAAGACATGATACTTCTTAAGGACTTCCACATCCTCAAAATCCTTACCCTTGTCACTAGAAATATGAACTGCTAATAGTACACACCCCTTTTGGCGACTGTGCTTAGCTTGCATAGATGTAGCCATCCTAATTGATGTAGGATTCCTCTTACCCTGCAAAATTCTTGTATCTCCATTATCATCCACACACTCAATAGCCTTGTCATAACAATCTACTTTGGTCTTCTGGAGGTACAACCAATTCCACCAAAAATCATACTATATGATCCTAATCAAAGCACATTTGGATATGCTAATGTAGGCATACTATTTAGCTCAAATGCATAAGATCTTACCCAATGATGAACTCTCTTTTTAATACCTATAGCCAACTGCACCAACTAAGACTCTGCATGCACTTATTTTCTCAAACCACACTTATCTGCTAGGTTAGTATTAGCATAACTATAATTCGAACTAGGTTCAATCAAAATAAAAATAGCCCAGTCATAGAGCTTACCTTCCATCTCTATAATGGATGCCTGGTGATCAGCATGCTTGTTGTCCACAACTGCATAAATCTGAGTAATGGTATGACCAACATCCCCAACTTTCTGCACTTCCTTAGCACTATAGATCTTTGGCCTTCCTCCCTGGTACAATGAAAAATTCTTCTTGCCATGATCTTTGCTACAAATCCATCATTGCAGCAATCCTCTACCATCAGCTCTATTTTGCTACTCCCCACGCTACTATCCTTGTCCCTTCTCAGTTGCATTAAAATTCTTGTAAGGAACCATATTCTTTTTCTCACTTTCATCTTGACGTATTCCTTGTTTCGGTGGCCACTTCCCTTTAAATTTCTCATTCCCCTTCATATCATGGTTAGGCTTAGCTTTATGCTATGATTTCTCACAATAATGCTTCAATTTCCTGATGGATCCCTCCAATGACCATGGCTCATCAAACTCAATCTGGTCTCTATATGCTAATAGACACCCACTAATGAACCTTTGAATATTCACTTTATCATCCTTGAGGTAAGGTACATACCTCAACAACTCTAGAAAACTGCTAGTACACTCATCATCTATCATGGAACCCATTTGCAACTCATAAAAAAAACTTAGCTGTGTCATCATAATACCTTTCTGATAGGTACTTCTTCTTGAAGAGTCTCTCGAACTCATCCCAAATCAACTCTTCTTCTAGAATTCCTATGAAATTATTCACTTATTCCCACCATATATATGTTTTCCCTTTAATATTGAAGGTGGATATTTTAGCTTTCATGTTCTCTCAATAGTTATGCAATATAAATAATTTCTTCATCTCAAGCAACCATGCCTCAGCATCTTTTGACTTCTTCATCTCTCCATAAAATGTAGGAGGCTTGACTTCATTGAAATCCTCTAACAAGTACTCATTTCTCATATAAGGATAAGGATGGTGGTGACTATGATGTCTCCTGGAGCAATAACTATAATGAAATCGATAGATACTAGTCCTCTTGTCAAACGTACCCAATGATCTTCCACCTCTGACTGTGTCCCCTCTATCCAACATGTATTTTGATTGAGACCTGCTACCATATGCCCCATTAGTCTTCTCTTCTTTTTCTTGAATAATCCTCAATTGTCCTTGTCTCTACAAGTCTGAGAAACTCTAAAGGATGACTGCATTAGTCTCTACCTACCTTTCCTAAGTCCTTACAAGCCTTTCCTAAGCCTCAACCAACTTGTTATTGTCTTCCTTACAACTTCTGATATCTTCCCTCAAAATCATCAATGTATATGTTATATTAGGAGAATACACATCTCCTTTCTACCCAACTGATTTATAGGGAGAGTCATGTGAACTGTAGTCCACCATTTTTCTCATCATCTTTGATTCTCTTTCCCCTGCAAGTATACAATGTTAGATAAACCAAATAGATACCATAACCAAGATCATACCTCAATGAAGTTTAGGAGAGGCTTATCTCATCTGTAAAATCAGTGCACATTAGCATGATACATGTATAATAATAATCACATCGATATGCCAACATCATGCATGACAATACCAACTACATACCATGTATTCGCATTGAATTTGCTTTATACAACTCTTCCTTGTTTGGTCCTTTCTTTCCTTGTCCTTCCTTTGCTTGCTTTCTTGCATTATCCTCTTGGTGCTCTTCTCCTCTCTGAAACCAATTCCAAAAATGAACTGAGAAAATGGCCCAAACTGATGCTCTGACATCTTTTTATTATTGATGCCTCTAATTTCTTCAATTTTCCTCAATTTTCCTTCAATTTTCTCCTCGCATGCAACTTGTGACCTTTCATCTCCCTTTTCTCCCAATTTCCTTTATTTTCATAAAATAAATGCCAATAATGTCTTTTTGCCTTTTCAAATCCTTTTTCAATGCCTTTGCCAATTTTCCTTAGCCATAATAAACCAAATGAACACCCACTAGGATGTTTTTCCCATCATTCACCTTGGAATATGTGTCCCGTGACCTCGGTATTATTTTTCCTTTATTAACTTTATTACATGAACTTTTAACCCGGGATAGTTAAATTCTCTTTCTCTCTTCTTATTCATTGAATTCTCAAGGCATTAACTTTTCTAATGTCCCTTTTTGTTGCAATTATAGCACTCAATGTTTGATAGATCAACCTTCTTCTTTGGTCCTTTGAACTTCTTGTGATGAGCAGAGTAGGCATTTGAGGTGTTGTCTTCTTCATCCCCCTTGTTATTTACTAATGAGATGTGGAATTATTCTTGCATGCATTCCACATTTGTTCTTTTATACTTTTCTTATACCTACAAAAGGTCAGAATAGTTTAAAAAAGAGTTTCCTATCTTATTTTCAATAAATTGTTTTTGAATGCTGGAAAAAAATACTAACTTAAGTGTTAATTGAGAGCTATGGGTCATGAAGCATACCTTTTTTTTTTTTTATGAAAAAACAACCATACAATTTTGTATTTATCAAATGAATTATTAAACCATCGCTAAGCTTCTAACTAAGTTTTTCAGCTAATTAGATCAAGTTTATCGAAGACAGGTGTCACTAAGAAAATATTTTGTAGTGCCTACAAGTCGTGCTGTGAAATATTTTCATAGCGCATATAGGTTTTTTTAAAATAAAGTTTTTCTAGCCACTACTTGGATGATTTCAAACACTTAAACAATTTTTGAGGCAGTTTAACTCATGTTACAAGTTGATGCGACATATGGAGGGGTTTCCAAGCATTAAAATAGGGTTTTAGGGGTAAACCTAAAAATTGAAACTATGCATAAAAGAGCCATATCCAACATACCCAAAAAACTAGTTTGTGTCAAACAAAGGAGATTTTAACAGATTTCACAGCATATTTGAAAAGTGTTAAGATTATTTTTAGTTGAGGAATGGAAAATTTTGGGCACATTAAATGATATGAACCTCATGGCATCAAATGTTTTCAAGCATATGAGGAGCTAATCCTTGTTTTCACAAACACATGCTGGGAGCCTATTTTTCACTGTTTCAATGGTTATAAACTATGTTGGTGCCATGATTTCATCAAATCCTTTGATTGCAGAACATATAGGGTCAGCAATATGCAATTTCAAGTGACAAAAGTTGCAGAGGTAACAGGTTTACGAACTAAAGGAGAGAAGTGGTTTAAAAAGAAATGCCACAACACTTTGCTTTTTCCTGTTATAGCCATTGTGTTCAAACCGAGATTCCAAGAAGGTGGTCATTAATTTTAAAACAAACAAAAAAAGGTTTTTGTTAGGAATAGGCTGATTTGATAAAGCCTCTTTCATATTTTAGCCATCCATCATGGTTTGGAAAATACAGAGGAATATGTGAGGCACATTTTTCTAGATTTTGTAATTTTATGTTTTCCTATTTTAGTGATTACTTTCAAACACATGTTCCAAAAATATGGAGAAGATTTTTTAAAAACAAAAAGAGGTTTGTGTTGGTAACATACTCATTTCCAAAAAAATCTCTCATTTTTATAACATATATCAGTTTTTGATATATTCGAATGTATCTTTGAGGCCTATGTTTCCATATTTCTCAAAATTCTATTTCCTACAAAATGTCAACTCAACAGTTGAAGGTCACCTCAACAATTCGACTTGAGGATCAAATATTATCTCCTCCTTGATTATTTCAAACATGAAACTAAATATGGGTGAAGAGGTTTCTAGATCCATTTCTTTTGAATCTTGATGATTATTGTAACTAAGACTTTCCATAGATTGTGGATTTGAAACCTATGTAGTGTTTCTATAAATTAAATATAAAAGGAGGACCAAGGGTTGGATTTTTAGTAAAAGAAGTCTATTTTTTGTGTTCTTGTCAAATTATATGTTTTTTATAGTGCAAATACTAGAATACTATGATTAATCACATAAATATTCTTGTGATTGTGTTCTTAGTCTATGTTTCCTTAAGTGATAGTTTTTTCCTTCTATGTGATGCCCATTATGGTCTGTCTTCTAATGTTTGAATAAAGGTAATGTGACAAAATTCATTTTTTTAATTCCCTACTTCATCTATTCTAAACATATGCACTCTTTCTTCTAGAGCTACTAGGAGTCATGTTTCATGCCTTGTTGTAGTGGATTGTCGTTTCTATATTCTACTGTCATCTCAAATGACATTTTGATAGGTCTAAAGTACACAGTCTACCCTGCCTTTGTCCATCTTGATCATGCAACCAATGTCTTCATAATTACATATTAAACCTAGTTTGCTGACTCCACTGTCCAATGGACTGATTTTCTCATACCCAACCAAACCCTAGTTCTATAACACTTTATTGAAGATCTAGTCATTGTTTTGAAGACATAGTTGTTAAGAATTTAGTAATTAAGATATGAGAGAGAGCCTTCTCTAGATTTAAGGGGCTAGCCTTCAATATACAAGCTTGGTTTGAAAAGGTTATCTTAGGAGTTTTCTGTTACAACCAAGAAAAGTTTCTAAGTGATAACATGTTAAAAGGTACGTATGTCTTTCCAGCTGCTAATTCCTAATGCAAAAGAACTCCAAGATTTTGGTAGACCCAATTCATCCTTCCAAAATACAACCTTCAGCAGTCTCTTCTTGCCTAATAGATATAACCTAACAATAACCCATAATTTCAGCCTAGCTACAGTACTGCAATTTCGGTCCTTCCAACAAATTCGCACATGTGAGACAAAGAGAGAGAAAATTTGAATTCTTATGCTTTAAAAAGACTTCCTTTTCCTTTGCTAAGGTTTCCTTTCTCTTCCTTGAATTTCACATCATTTTCCACCTTTAACAACTAAATATCGAACATGTTGTCTATGTGCTCCAAATGAGGTCGAGTTGTTGCCTTTATATAGTGAATCTATGAGGCTGAATTCCCTTTATGAGGTTGACTTTTTCTTCTTGAGGTCGACTTGGTGGAAGAGGCCTAAATGACCTATTTTACATAAAAATAAATTTATTTCTTGATTGATAATGCCCATGAAGGGTATATTACATTATGACATGGACAAGGACACTTGACATAAGCACTAGAAGCCTACAATGGAGGCTTTGACTTAAAAACCATTGACCCGAGCATGAAATCCATGCTTTAATAAGTCAATTAGAAAAGAAAAACTATTTCCTTATGTTGATAATTACTTGTGTTATTCTGGTATCCTTATTATCTTCTTTATGTTCTTCTGTTATCTTATTTTCAACAAGTAATCATCAAATCAAAACATGAAGATCAACGACACGAAATGTAGGTACTCAATCAAGGCTAAAATCCCTCTTTAGGGGAAAACCCAATCAAACTCTTCCACTAATCAAATTGAAATAGAATAAGACCTTAGGCCTAACCAAAATACCCTTCATCCTCCACCAATTCATCCTTCCAAAATGATTTAACAACCTTCAGCAGTCTCTTCTTGTCTAATAGCTATAACCTAACAACAACCCATAATTTCAGCCCAGCTACAGTACTGCAATTTCGGCCCTTCCAATAAATTCACACATGTGAGACAAAGAGAGAAAAATTTGAATTCTTATGCTTGACAAAGACTTCCTTTTCCTTTGCTAAGGTTTCCTTTCTCTTCCTTGAATTTCACATCATTTTCCACCTCCAACAACTAAAGATCGAACATGTTGTCTATGTGCTCCAAATGAGGTCGAGTTGTTGCCTTTATATAGTGAATCTATGAGGATGAATTCCCTTTATGAGGTTGACTTTTCCTTCTTGAGGTCGACTTGGTGGAAGAGGCCTAAATGACCTATTTTACATAAAAATAGATTTATTTCTTGATTGATAATGCCCATGAAGGGTCTACTACATTATGACATGGACAAGGACACTTGACATAAGCACTAGAAGCCTACAATGGAGGCTTTGACTTAAAAACCATTGACCCGAGCATGAAATCCATGCTTTAATAGGTCAATTTATTTTGTAATAAAATTTCTTTTTCTTTCTTTTTAAAAATACATTACATCCAAGGAAAATTTTAAGAAACACCGTAAATTTATATGTATAATAAATGGGCAAATCCCCATGATACATAGGAAAAATGGGAGGTGATTTTATCAATAATATAATATGTATATATAATTTTTTTGGTGAATCTCAAACCAGATTATATTACCTTGTAAAGTCATGGCGAATCTATCACTGAATTATAAAATCTTGTAAGATCTTGGCAAATCTTTCACTGAATAATAAAAAGTGAAGTCTTGGCAAATGTTATGTTAAAGTATGAAACCATGTATGATAATAGGAATACATATTCATTAAATTGTAATATGCTAACATACATGTTTGGAAAACAGAAACATAATTTTCTCTTCCTACAAACAATGTTGCAAGTTTTAGTGGCCATGTTTATCAAGGTTCACACTGTACGCTCTTTCATATCCTTCTATTAGTTTTGATAATATTCTACAACAAAGTTCTTGTAGGTGTTGATCTTGACCACCAGCTTTGTCAAGGTAGGAGAGATTCATCTTTTCTCTACCACTTTTGTCAAGCTACCACTTTTGTGCTATCAAATTTCTTTCTTATTCCATAGAGTCCAACTACAAGAAAAAAAATAATAATAATATTTTGTACCACTTTTGTCAAGCTATCAAATTTCTTTCTTATTCCATAGACTCCAACTGCTAGATAAAAAAAAAACACATTTTGTTTACCCCAACATGCCAACAAGTATCAAGCCCCAACTATATAATATAATAAAGTAGTAGGTATCCCTAAGGCCTGAAGGGGATCTAATGGAAAGAAGTGACCGTTGTCAGAATCCTTACAATCAATATAATAATATATACATATAGATTTATTGTTATTTTAATTGGAAATCTTCAATTAAATAATAAAATTTAATTACAGTCTCTCCCAATCTAAATTTCTTATTAGCATAATTCACTACCTTCATACATCTTGCATTTTTTAACAACGTTGTAACATGTGGATTAATTTCCTTTTTGGTGCACAATATCTGCCTTTTATGACAATATGGTGCACTAGCCCAACCCCTACAGATCATTACGACAAATTAAGAAAAACAGAGAAGATGAAAGGATGTACAAACCAACATATTTCTCAAGCACTGACCCAACCCCTACAGATCATTACGACAAATTAAGAATAACAAAGAAGATGAAAGGTTGTACAAACCAACATATTTTTCAAACAACTAATCCACATCAGTAACTTAACATTTTCATGAAGATATCATACTGAGAACATTTGAAAAATGGTGGGAAATCTGGGCACTCACTATCTCTCTGCTGCAAGGGTGATGCGGAAAGAGTGATAATATTTCACTATTTCGAATTTTTTTTGTTAAATCCGAAAAACCAATATTAATGGAGATATTGGTATTTTTTAATAAATTTTGTGAAGTGACTAAATGTAGCTTTAACCATTCACCTTAAGATGTTTTTTATAATATAATTTCCTAATTCTATTTAATATCTTCATTATCATAAAAACCGACCTATATCCATCTTAACTCCACTTCTACCACTCTTGGAGGGATGAAATCTATTTATCCCTCCTAGCAATTGGTAAACCCGTAATTAAGATGGATCTAAGCTGATAGAATTTCCCCTTTAAATAGTCTATGCTCACATAAATACCATGATATTACCATGGATCAATACCATGGGTTATCATAAACCTGGAGCTTAAAAACTACTATTTTTAATTTATAAAAATTAATAAAATTAATAATTGATTTATATTTTATTTTTTTATTTTAACCAAATAAAATGTTTAAGTGACATTAAATTACAAGATCCATTTTTACCCTTGATCTACCAAGCCCGAGGATAAAATACTTTTTCACTCTATGCTAGTTTGCATATCACGATATTTGATCCCTCCCGGGGCTTAGTAGATCTAGAGGAGAAAAGGATCTATGCTGGTTTAATTCCCCCCCTTTAAATAGCTTACATTCCACGTGAATACCATGGGTCAATACCATGTGCCATATTTCTTTATTAATACTAATATTAGGGTTAATAATGGGTTAATAATGTTTTTTTGCATGGTATTAATAATAATTTGGCCCATGGTATTTGGCCCATAGGCTGCACCTAAATATAACACATTTTTTGAGTGTTCTTAAATATAATGTGACTTCTGGAGTAAATATAAAAAAATGTTTTATTTATTTGCCATACCTCTCGTTTATTTATATTTTTATTAATTTACCATACCTCTTTTATAAATATGGTATTTGGCCCATAGGATTCACTCAAATAAAACCTCTTTTTTGAGCCTTCTTAAATAGAAAGAGGGTTATGGACTAAATATAAAAAGAGCCTTTATTTATTTACCATACCTTAGTTTATTTATATTTATATTTAATTTACCATACCTTTGGAGATAAGTATAAAAAGAGGTTTTATTTATTTACCATACATCCCCACTATTTATATTTTTTATTTATTTACATGTAAATATAAGGTGACTTATGGAGGAGTCGAGAGGAAGAGGAGGCTCTGCACCAAAAAAAAATGTTGTCTCATGCGATCGAAAATGGTCGTCGCTCCTGTAGTCATTTCATCTACAGTCGAAAATGATCGGATCCACAAGCTTCCAGCCCTGGCCATAAAACTGAATCAGATCAGCAAAATCGAGAAGGAAGGATTTTCTTGATAGGTATCTCGCTACCCTAGCAGCAAAAAAGAGAAGAATGAATTGGGAAAGGTGGATCTGTTATGAAAGAAGGGAAACCCGAGAGGCCTGACGAGCATAGGCCGAGCGGGTAGTAGGAATGGTGCATATATCAAGGGAAGAGTGAGGGTTTATGCAGATAGTTGTTTTGCGTTTGTCTAGATCCAAGGTCGAAGGGGATCTGATGACTCTGCAACCTGTTTTGCGAGTTGGTCTGAAGAAAACTCAGTCCCACCACCCTCTTAGGACTGGTCTCAGACTACCCCACCATCGTTGGAGGTCATGCCCGCATCTAGAGAGGGCGATGCACACCAACTGATCTCTCCT
>APFE031375424.1:4880-30660 GCA_000404065.3 Pinus taeda
GTTTGAGAGGAGGAAAGTATTATTATCTGGTTTTTGCACATTCTTCTTGAGGACACACTATATCTGGTTGGACTTGGGCACGGAGGGCTAGGGAACCTGTGGAGGTTTCCTGGGCTAGGAATTTGTTTCCTAGTTGGCTGGGTGGTAAATCCGGTTGGGTCGGTGTGAAGGAGCGTTCAGCTGGAGCTATACGACAAAGGTATCATCATCAACCGCCGGAACAGGTATTTTTCCATGAACTACTCTTGTTAAGTTGATATCAATGGAATGCTCATCTTAATTTATGTTGCTTATGATAAAATGATAAGATGTTAAATGTTTAAAACTTTGTGAGAAGGTCAGCTAACTCCTTTTATTACTTGCAAATCAACAGTAAAATAGATATGTTAGTGTATAATAGATTGAGGCTCTAATAATAGGAATCAGGTTCTTACACATGGTATCAGAGCCAGGTTTAACCTCTAGGACCTATGGACCCTTATTTTGGCTTCCTTCTCAAATTATTAATTTAATTTACCTCCTCTTTCATACTCTAATTATTTTAAACTCAAAAGCCCCTCCCTGGACGCCTATATTGAAAACTAACAGGAATTTGCAGTGCAGCATTCAGTTGGGACTGGGACATATTTCCGACATGCTCAATTGCATTATGCCTCTTCAACTCTGCTTCAGATGCAAAGACAACAAACTTTTTCCCTGCAATCATCATTTTCACATAGGAAGTGTTCTTGACTAAAGTGTGCCTCTAAATCACAGTAATTCTGATAATACGCAAAGTGCTCAGGGTGCCTTCTTTGGCATATGTGGCAAGTGTAATGATCTCTTGACATGTGCATTATCTCCATAAAATCGTTTCCCGCAAAAGTCACAAATTGGATGACCCATGAAACCTCCCTGCCATCCACTTCAGAGTCTCCTCTAGATAAATGTCGGTCTAGCTGCGACCGTGTATAAAGCTTCTGTTCGCAAATAAATACCTTTCGGCCTTCCAGGCATAAGGTGCACATAGAAAGCTTGTGTGCATGAAATGAGTGCTTCCTCAAATGATCTATATGTTTAAACTCTCGGTCACGCTTTGGATAAGTTTGATTGACCCTTCGAACCCAGATATGCATTCTAGACATAGACCTTGTGGCCATTATTGAGAGACGTACTCGTTCAGTTCCAGGAGCCATGCCTTTGATGAAGCTCCTGTATTGCTGTTTTGCAATGTTCATGCTATCACTTATTATTCTCGCTTTAGCTGGGTATCTGCAATTACCCTCTTCATATTCATCAGGACTCACAAGATCATCAGACACAACGTGGCACACTTCATTAACAGAAAAGTCATTTACGAAAATACTCACTGCCTTCAGAAAATGGGATGCCCAAGTGGGTTGCAAGCAGTTCAGAGAAAACTACAGAGAACTACCAACAAATAATTCAAGTTTGCAATATCTGAATGGGATTACCTGTAATTCATTGAAGCTGAATCATGTCTCTATTCTGGTTAAGGGGAGGACTTGGATTTCAGACAGCTTGAATAAATTGTATTCCTGCAGATGCGGGCTCTCTTGTCTATGGACCAAATCTGAAGTTCTTGTGGATGAACCAGAGGCAGTTCTCTTTGAGACCACTACTCCCCATTCACGGTATGAAAGAAATCTGAAATTGTTACAATTAGTGTACTTATTTTGATTTAGTTTTTCCGGATTTACCCATTGAATACCACAAGAAATTACAAATGCGTTTGATGACTACATTATGCTTGTTTAAAAATTCGATGTCTTCCCAGGCCGAATTAGGCCCATGGACCAATAGGGCATTCATTGAATGGTGAGGTTAATTGTGTGTTAAGCCATCCACCTGGTCTCGTTCTCCCTGTGTGTCTGCCTCACCCTTATTGCATGTATTTCAGAGGCATAAGGTTGGCGCAAGTCCTGGGCAATACCGGTAGACCTGGTACCTCAGCCGAAATATCTCTACTCTTTATGGTGCAGCTCCTTAGGGCATGCTTCTTGAAGTACTTCGCAAAAAACAAAAAGAAAGGGCCTATAAATTAAGCATACCTTGGTTCCGGTCATAGTTAGCTGGTTTGGTCGGACCCAAACCTTTGAAACTGGCCGAACTGCTCTGAACATCTTGGAAAAGTGCAAGGGATATATATATATATATATATATATAAATATTAATATTATATATATTCCTTAAATTTATGAAATTATTGCTGCAGATATTTTTTTTAAGATGGGAAAAGCAATTTTGTTTTTTTTTAAGGTGCTAGTTACTTGTCACCCACTCACATGTCTGGATAACCCTAGTAGAAAACTTTTCTCTTATGATCCAGTTGCCAGCCAGCAGTCCTATCATGATCTATAGATAGCGAGTCTCAGATGCCTCTCATACACTCTCCAATTAGTGCATTCATTTATCTAGCTTGCTCATATGTTGAAGATGGGTCATTGATTGTGAGTTACATTAACCATTTTTGTATTCGAATGCTTTCATTTAATGTTTAAGGGAATTCTAGTCTGGATCACATGTTGAATTGCATGATAGATTGCTATTGGTTGTACACTAGTTCTCTTGCTTCACCTTGGTGGTTATCACTTGCTCCTAGTCTAGTTCGACCTTCCTTAGTGCCTCTTTTTCATTGTCTAGGAGGGGCACAAATAGTAGGTTCTGATGATGGTGGTGGTCCATGTTATCCATACTTGTCACCATTCCTTTGCTCCGTTGTCCTATCTTTTGATTGGTTGTTTCTAGTTGCTTGTGTTGGTTCACTGTTGGTCTTGTCGTATTGGAATAAGGTTATATATACTCAAGGTTGATGTAGCTGTAAGAAAAGAAAAAGCATGAGCCAAATGTTAAATTGCAAAAGAATGGAAAGGGGTGTAAAGCAAGACAAACCCAAGTTATAGCCTAAGATCTACTCCTTATATAGCCACTCGTCCTCGAGAGTATCCATCCATATCACATCTATCAAAAAAAAAATTGACATAGTTTCAGAGCTCAAGTGAGGACAAGCCCAAGCAAGAGAGAAAGCAATCATCAAGGCTTCATCACATTAAAGGACAGAGGTAGCCCTAGGACCAAGGTTCTTGTGGCCTTAAGTCAAATTCTAGGCATGATTTCAAGCCATAGTCTTAGGCCGAAAACCTAATCAAGAAAAGCGAAGAAAGGCGAGGGGCATATAAACCATGATTTGGAAGCGCGAGGAGCTAATCAAATAGCCCACACAAAGCCAAGTCAAAAGAATTGTAGTCCAGAGATCTGAAATCAATTTAGGAGATCCAAAATTCAGAAGCATAGTGCATATATTATCTAACTAGTTGTTTGGAAAACATTTTGAAGTTGTTCTCTCACTTGAGAAAAGAAGCATCCAAGTTCGAGTTTACTGAAGGCTTTTCAAGCTAAGTTGAATGAAGAATTTCTTTTTATGATATAACTCTGTGGCCAGGGGAGTTTTGTCAATCTCAAGATAGGTCAAATTTTTCCTTAGAACAGGAAGTAATCTGTGGGTTTTCGCTGAAGTAATTTGGAGGTGATCCGAGCTCTGTTCAGATATCTTTCCGTGAAAGATTATAACCCGATGTCAACCCTCTTTCATGAAGTCTTTCGATCATTCTCAAGGCTAATTATGTGACTGTTGAAAGGGTTTCTGAGGCCTGGTGTAAGGGTTTTCTGTGACATACCTCTTAGCATTATTTGTCAAGACAATTTGAAGCAAGCAATCGACCTCTTTAAGGCAGCATCATCACTTTTGTTCAAAACTGATCTGGAAGTGTTATATGGGAAATTCATGCAAGATATTGGCTGAAAATTCATTGACCTAGTCTAATGCACTTCAAGGAATATTTTTGCCTCATTTAGGGCAGAAACAAGGCAACCCTCTCTAGGATAGCTTACCATGAATAATTTGATCTGAATCTAATGATTGTGTGATCTGAGATTGTTGCACTCTATCATCTTGGATGAAGTTCAATTTATGAAATAGCGGATCTGTGAAATAATTATAGTCTTAATAAGGGTTATGTTATCACTCAGGTTGTCCCTAGGCTCCTAATAGGGATACGGCCGAGGTAACCACAAACCAATCTTTGGATTACAGGTTCTAGCCCACCTGTAATCGGAGAGGGCTCTCTCCTTCTGATTCAACCTTAGTTGATTATTTTAGGCTAGCTTTCTGACTTCAAGGGAGTGTTGATTGTGATTGGAAGGAAGGTAGGATTCTCGAGCAAAGAGGCAAGGTAAGGTGTGATAAGTTTCGAACCATTGGGCACGGAGTCACAGATTGAGGCTTGCGAGCATTTTCTTGGTCACAAGGGGATACGGAGCGGGATAGCCACATAAGATACAATTATCGGCCTGCTGAAAGTACGGAATGGACATCAAGGATGAAAGGCAAAAGAGAATCATTTCATCATGCTGAAAAAGAGGAGAAATGGTGAATGGGATCCAGGAGGAGTTAAGAATTCCTAAGACATGCACTCATATGTGAAAGAAACAGCGTAAACAAGATCATTTAAGTATACATGCTCATAACTATTTCTGAAGAAAACATTGAGAAATGCAGAAATTGAACTTAAGGTGTAATGAAAAAAATCTTAAGCTATTCTTTTTTCCTGCAATTTAGAAGGCGAAACGGTGGCAAAAAACATAAAACTAAACAGAGAGAAACACTTATTGGATCATGTAGAAGCACAGGAATTCCGTAATCATTCCTTGGCCAAGAGAAAACATCAAGTAGTTTCGTAATCCATGCTTTCAGCAATCTTTGATTATGGAAATTATGACAGTTACAGTGCAAGTCTCTGATCGGAGACAATGCTGGAAAGAAGACTAACCAACAACTACTACCAACCAACCAACCCCTCACAACATTTCTCAGGGTGGTATTTATAAGAAAAATATCGGAAAGACATCATTACAAGTGACCTAGACAGGTCTGCTAGAAAACTCTTCCAAAATCTAAGTGTTGCTGGAATTAAATGCAAGTAAATCTTTTTGGCTGGGGGCAGCTGAATCGGAACAGGTGACAAGGTGGCCCTTGGGGGCTAGATGCGGTGCTGTAGAAATGATTGTTCTTTGGGAACTGTAGTTCAGCTCTGGTGTGAATTAAATGTGCAATAATTATGATTTGAGAGCTTCAAGTGGCTTCGCCCTCTTTCTATGAATCTGCTGGAAGATATGAAATGTTCTCCTGCTTCGTGCCGCTCCTCAAGATTTTCACTGATACTCTTTGCTGCTACATTGATGGCTTCCGCCATCGACTGATACTCTTTGACACACTTGAAGCTTGATGACTTGATATGATACACTTTAAACTCTGTCATTGATCTGTTGCTGTCTTTAAACCGGATCATTTTGGCACGATCGGGCGATTTTCGGGCTTTTTTCGGCGCGCAATGGACTAAGAAATCAGAAGATTCCCCAAAGATTCCTTGAAATGGCCTATTTCCCGTAGCGATGCGCGATTAGCTCTTCGCGCTAATCGCGCATCGAAAATTGCCTCTGTTTCTTGTTCTGGAGCTCCGAAGTGCGATTTTTCTTCTTGTGCGAAGTTTCGGCTTTCTGGCTGTTGACGTCAGCATGGCAACGACTGTACGGTGGATGACGTAAGCTGTGGTGGGTCCCTGATACAAAACGCCGTGGTGAGGTGCTGATACTGGAGGTAATGCGATGAAGAAGCTCCGATGCGATCGCAATATCGCATCGACGGGGAACGGAGGGTGCTTGAGTTGGACATTCGGCGCTTGCGACCGCCGACTGCTGATATCGCAATATCGTGTCAGGTGGTGACGGATGGGTGATAACCTGCATGGAGAGGAAAGTGTGATGTTGTGATGCGATCTAGATTCAAGGTTCTATGGAGTGTAAGTTTTGGGAGGAAAGAGAAAGTGAGTGGGTGCGAAGGGCATTTCAGGTTTCGGAAGGGGTCCGATTACCTCAGAGGGATCTTATACTTTGGAAGGAGTCCATTGTATCTGGGAGATGGTTTGGAGGTCAAGGGTTCTTGCTAAGTTTCAGATAAACTAAGAAATTCCCGGGGGTACTTATGGTTATTTTTCAACCAGGGGGAGGGATATGTATATAGGGGATGATTTACATAATATTAGTAGGGGGATGGCAAAATATAGGGAGCTAAATAATAATGTTAGTGGTTACTATGGAGGTGGTAAGAAAGCGCTAAGTTTAGGAGACCTTAGGCTATTACAAGGGGTAGAACCGTGCTTTTTAGAGAAAGTACGGAATAACTTTGAGTAAAGCAGATCTTTACCCAAACTAGCCTTATGAAAATGATGGAACTTAAGAAGTGTCAAGCAGATCTTGACCTCTTTTGGGGAAGTTAGTTAATGATTAGGGAAAACATAGAAGGGGAGTTAGTTATACCTCTTTTAAGCTTCTTGCATAGAAATTCTTGTTGATTGTGTCCTGAATGATATGACACCTGAAAACCTTGAACTGGTCAGCAATTAGGATTTAGCAACCTCAGAACTACCTACCCAGCCTACTTTCCTAACATTTTTTCTTCTTTTGTTTGCGGTGCACTTAGACTTGCAAACCCATCATTCACTTTTCTTTTTATGCTTTCCTATCTACATGCTATCCTTATTTCTTCCAGGGCCCAGATTAAACTGTTGGGCTCCTCTGCTTCTCTACCTATCTAACAATCTACCAAGATTAAACTGTTTGGACAGATTTACATTCTCTATATTCTAAAACAGGAAATTTAAACCTAAGGAGACCAAGATTAAGCTGTTTGGTCATCCCTTTAACTGAAAAATTGGCGATACTGGGATAACTTTACAAAATTTGGAAGGCAATTGAATGATCTTGAAGTAGCCTTCTTCACTTGGAGACTGTTAAACAAATATGGATCATTGCAGCAAGCAAAGTATGACATATTTGGCATGTAAAATGCCAATCATGAAATATTAATAACCTGCTGCAGCAGGAAGATAATAGGTTCCACGCCCCAAGGGTTGACCCACATTTATTGGCAACGACCCGAATGAAATGCACAATGTATGGTGGTTACATGGGGAGGGATTGGTGGTAGTGGCCCACCCCTCCATACATTACTTATGATACGGATTGGGGTGGTGGGTTGGTGGCCCACCACCCCTTTTCTTTTAACCAATTTTTGTTATTAAAACAATATGTCATTTTTGAAAATCCGGATTTTTGACCAAAGGATTCATTTTAACAAGGCAAAAATTTTTCCCAGAATTTGGCAGGAGTTGGTTGGATTTTTTCCACTAGAAAAAGTCCAAATTGTGTCTCCATTAATCCTTCCCAATCAACAAAATTCAACCAAACTTTGACTGCCTCTATCTTCCTCA
The DNA here is from genome assembly GCA_000404065.3 of Pinus taeda. NCBI lineage: Eukaryota > Viridiplantae > Streptophyta > Pinopsida > Pinales > Pinaceae > Pinus > Pinus taeda. The sequence continues at coordinate 12,209 of APFE031375424.1, forward strand.
TCTGGACTCGGATTGGACTGTCATTTGCACCATTGGAATCAGGATGACGAGTACTTCGATCTAGCGTCAAGTTAGTCGTATTTCCACCACTTTTAATTTTGATACTTTTCCATGCCACTAGTGTCTACAGATCCACCTAGATCACATCATGAATCAATGGCAACATCAATTAACTATATCCATGCACATCGTAATTCCAACAATACCCCCCTTTAGCACTCATGGAAACCATATGCAAGTCCATACCAGCAACCTCTATCAAAATCACAAATACTGGAGCATATGATCGCTACATGTGTGAAACCTAATGCACATAAAAGAAAATCCATTTCTCTCCACATCAATAGCATCAAGCAGAAAATGTAACAATCATCATCAAGGTCAACATACCAACCAACAACCTCTAGTAGTAGTAGCAATATGCACAAGAGGTAACCAAACAAGCATCATATGCGACATCATCATAATATGCAACCATGAGAAACATCTAGTGTATAAAACATCATCATAATATGCAACCATGAGAAACATCAAGTGTATGCAAAAATATGCACATGAGCATAAAGCCATCACTCTCCATAGCAACCACATAATAACAACATCAATCAACCTATATGCTCAAAACATGAGGTCAAAAACTCCAACTGTCATAGTATAGTATTAGGTACACCATGAAGACCTCCAAGTGGATCATAATGCCAACAATTATGGCTGAAATGAATAGGAAGAAATAATTCCCCCTTGAACATATGCCATCTCCAAGATCAACTCCAACCTACAATGAAACACTTTTTCTTCAAAGAATGCTTCCTTCCCACAAATAGAAGTACCATATGGACATAGACTCCACATGACCATGACTCATATCACTTATAAAATGATACATACATGGTTGTAGCAGTGATACAAAATCTCATACATAATCTCTTATGACCATAACATGATGACCTCATGACTCATGACTAAATGACCCAATGATAATACAACTTAAGTACATGGCTCCATGACAATGTCCCCAGAAAAACCCAATGTGGGAAAACTAGTACAATAGGTGAGGGCTTTATTATTATTCTTCAGCAACAATTCTTAGTACAATAATTTAGATGCCCAAATAGAAATCTAATCTGAGGAAAATAATGGAAAAAACTATTGTGAGAATTTTCTCTCACCCCACAAATAATTTCTTCCTTCAAAATTACCACCCTAGCCTCTGCGTCAAGTCTCCTTTGCCACCCTCTGCATAGAGCTTACATTGACCCTATGATAATTTCAGTCTTCCTTCCTTTGCCTCTTTCAGGAACTGGAAAATTTCCTTTCGAAATGTTGCTACCCTCCTCTTCCACTTGCTACTCACCTTCTAGATCCATCTTCTCTACTAAGCTACTGCTACTGAGAAAATCAAACTCCCTCGGCAACTAAGTATCTACACTGGTGTATTCTCCATCACCACATCGATATCATCTTATAATACACTATTCGAGCACCAACAACCAAGATTAAAACTCAATCAATGACTAGGATCATCTCTAGATCGATCCATGTGAGTTTCTAGAATATTCTCACCTTATCTCAATTAATACTGATTAATTAACCATATTCCCTAAGTTTAGACTTAGGAAATATTTAAAAAAATGGTTAATAATCTAATTGAGAAACTTGTAGGTGGAATTTCTATAAACAACTTCTAGTTTTTGGAGATCTCATGTATTCTAGCCTCTCCACCAAATTTTGTGGCTAGAACGCATCCAATGCTACAAAAACTAACACTCCTTCTTAGCGAGGAATGTGTTCTAGTGCTACAAATATTATCACAACACCCTGCCTCTACATCATCTCCTGTCACGCTACTGATGCCTAGCTACTACATCCCACCAACCACTACACAACTTTGTTATACGTTGCATATGTGCTGCTACTGACCCTCTTGTATTGCTGCCAAATTTGCATATGCACTGCACTCCCTCCAACCTATTTTTTCTACAACTGAGAATCATCCATGGTAATCTACCTCTGCTACTCAAATGGGTTTTCCACCATACCCATTTGTTATGTGAAATAGATGAACTTAGCTCTTCCTAGACATTTCATGAGTATATCTGCATCGAATATCTATATGTTTTGACTTGTAATGAAACACTGGATTCTTACAGAACTTTATGCAACTCTTATTATCAGAGTAGACACTGGTCACCTCCATCCTCTGCTTGAACAAGCTCACTAGTAGCATTCGAAGCCATATAGATTCACACATAGCTGTGCTTGTTGCCATATACTCTACTTTTCTAGGGTTCAGTGCTATTAACTTCTGCTTAATTCTACACCAAGAAACCATTCATAATCCAACACCGAAGTAGTACCTAGAGGTACTTTTCCCATCCACTGAATTGCCTTCCCAATCTACATCTATGAATCCACATAATATAACATCATCTCCTCTGGTATATCTCAACCCATACTCGATTGTGCGACAAAATACCTCAAAATGTGCCTCCTTTCTACCCAATGTACCCTCTTCGGCTCTACAATGAACTATGATATGCAACCAACTCACAAAATAGAATAAGAGATAGATCAACGACTTTAAAATTAGCCTCTTCAAGGGTGAAACCTCCTTCACATTACACAAATGAACAATTCTTGGATGATACAAATGACAAAAATCCATTCTATACATAGGAGTCTAAGGGATCACAATATAATCATAGCTAACATAACAATAATAATGTAATGGCACAATAATAACAATAGTGGGCTTGTATGGGGCACAATAATAACAACATGGGGACAATAGGGGCATAACAATAAGGGGCCACAATGATAATATTAATGGGGGAATACACTAGTATTATAGGGACCTAACATACCCAACTCCTTCAAAAAAGTGTTGTCCTCCATGCTTGAGTAGTTTTGGATGCTTCTGTACAAAATTCTCATCCTCCCATGTGGAATCTTCAGTGGGTAAGTTCGTCCACTCGATGAGATACTCTAAAATTGATCAATTTCGTAGTTGTCGAGTTCTTGTTTTTGTGACTGATTTAGGTTCTAATATGATTTTTCCTTCCTAGTCAAGTTCTGGAAATATTGTTTGAACTTGGAACTTGTCACCTATAACCTTCTTTAAGCATGAAACATGGAAAACTGGGTGCACTCAGGAAGATGCAGGATGCTCCAATTTGTGTGCCATATTACCAATCTTTTACAACACCTTGTATGGACCATAATACTTTGGTGATCATTTATTATCCTTCTTAGCTTTCTTGAGGGACATAGATTTGTATGGTTGTACTTTTAGAAATACCCAGTCACCTACATCAAAACTTCTTTCACTGTGATGTTGATCTGCCTATTGTGTCATTCTATTATGCACCAAAGTGAGGCTCTAAGAGTTTGAGAACTTGTTGTTGATGCTCTATGTGATCTTCCACTGCTTGAACCTTAGAATTTTCTTTTAAATATGATGTTATGGATGATGGATGATATCCATAAAGTGCCATAAATGGGGTCATTTTTTGCTGCAATATGGAAGGAAGTGTTATACAACCATTCATCCAGAGGAAACCACTTGACTCATTTTGTTTGTTTATCAGATACAAAGCAACGAAGATATCCTTCCAAAAATTTGTTCACTATCTTAGTTTGCCTATTAGATTGAGGATGATAAGATGAGCTATGAGCTAAGTACCCATACATGAAAATAATTCCGTCCAAAAATTTCTAGTGAAAATAGGATCTTTGTTGCTTACAATAATGTTTGGGTTTCCATGTAGCTTTTGAATTGTTTCCATAAATGCAGTAGAAACTGTACTGGCTTTAAATGGATGAGATAATGCATAAAAGTGTGCATACTTGGTAAGTCTATCAACTACCACCATGATGACACTCCTTCCTTTGAACTTAGGTAAACCTATGATTAAATCCATTGAAACCTCTTCCCAACATTGACTTAGAGTGGATAAAGGTTGTAACAAACCCGAGGTCTTAGTTGTCTCAAATTATCTTGTTATTAAACCAAACATTCTATCACAAACTTGGAATACCTTATTTAAGGCCATCCCAAAAAAAATTCCTTCTAAACCCTATGGTAAGGTTTTTAAAATCCTAAGTGCCATCCTAAGGGATAGGTTTGTAATTCGAGAAGAATATTTTGTTTGAGTTGGAAATTCATACAAAGGTATAAGCGATATTTGTACCACAACAAACCATTTTTCCAGCTAAAGGTATCAGATATACTAGGATCTCGCTGCAATTTGTGAATGAGTGCCCACATTTCTTTGTCATTCTTCCATTCATCCCTTTCTTCATTTATCAGATCTGTTTGGATGATAGAAATGGCACAAAGAAATTCTTTCAATTCTTCATCCTTTACTGAGAGTGCATATGCAACATTTTTCATCCCTTTTTTACAGATGGATTAAAAGTCATAACCCAACATCTTTGTGACCCATTTTTGGTACTCTTCTAAAGATAATATTTGTTCTAAAAGGTATTTAAGACTATCATGATTTTTTTTTAACTTTAAGTGTCTTCCCATTAGGTAAGGTCACCATTTATTAAGTGCATGTAGTATTGCCAAAATTTACATCTCATAAGTAGCTTTGTGTAAATACTTTCCTTCTATTGGATGACTTTCGAAAGCAATGGGTTTTTCTTCATGCAATAAAACAACACAAATTCCATTTCCTGAGGCATCACATTCCACAATAAAGGATTTTGTGAAGTAGGGCGTAGCTAATACTAGTGCTTGGCACATTGCCTCTTTAAGATGTTCAAAGGCCTTCGTTGCTTCTGGAGTCCACAGAAATGCATATTTCTTCAGTAATGTTGTTAGAGGTGTCACTATTCTCCCATAATTTTTAACAAACTTGTGATAATACCTTGTCAACCCAGGAAATCCTTTCAGATGCTTTATGGATGTGATGATTTTCCATTCATTAATGGCTTTAATTTTTCTAGGGTCTACCTTAAAACCTTTATGAGATAAAATATGACCCATATATTCCACCTCCTGTACTCCAAAGAAACAGTTGGAGTTTTTTGCATATAATTGTTTCTCCTCCAATAGTTTGAGCACGCTATCAACATGTTGAACATGATCCTTCCAAGGCTGGTTGTAGATTAGTATATCATGGAATTCATAAAACCTTGAAATGTAGAAGGTGCATTAGTAAGGCAAAAAGGCCTGACCAAAATTAATAATGACCCTCATGAGTTCTAAATGCTAGTTTCAGAATGTCTTTAGTCTTTATTCTGATTTGATGATATCCTAAATGAAGATCAATCTTGGTGAAGTAAATTGCTCCATGTAATTCATCCAATAATTCATCAATGATAGGAATGGGAAATTTATCTTTAATAGTGATCTTTTTGAGATCCATATAATCCAGACACATGCGCCATGACCCATCCTTCTTGTGCACCAATACTAATGGAGCAAAGAAATAACTTTGACTAGGTTGAATTATACCAACCTCTAGCATTTCTGCAACCATACGTTCAATTTCACTCTTTTTGGCATAGGGATATCTGTAAGGCCTGATGTTTGGAGGAACACTTCCTGGAATCAAATGAATAGCATGATCATGATCATGAATAGGTGGGCGCCCTTTGAGAGTCTCAAATAGCTTGGATGATTGTCCAAGACCTTTTGGAGATCTAGAGAAATAGAATATTTCGATGTGGGAACCTTCAGTGAACATAATTGTGCAATTATGACCCATTTTTATTTATTTGGAAGCTTTTTCATGACTTTAGAGATGATTATATTTCTTGGCTTCCCTGTGATACCACTTAATTCAATTTCCTTTCCTTCCCAAAAATATTTCAAGAAAATTTCTTGAAAATTAAAAGCTATCATACCAAAGATTGTAGCCTTTGGACTCCTAGTACAACATCATCACCACCCATTGGAATGGAAAGAATTAGACTACTTAATACATATTCTCCCATGGATATCTTGATATTATGGCACTTTCTAGAGAAATTTATGTTTCCTCCATTTGCAACCATCACTTGACACTCAGGTGCTAGATATAGGAAGCAGTTCAATTCCTTGGCTATCTTACAATGAATAAAATTATGGGTACTACCCAAATCAATCAAGACTATTACCTTTTTCTTCTTGATATGTCCTTCTATCTTGAGTGTTTGAGGAGTGGTAATTCCCGCCAATGCATTACAGGATATGGTCATATTCACTTCTTCTTTATATAGGGTGTTTTCCTAGTGTATATCCTCTTCTTTTGACGTTTCTTGTTCCTTTTCTTCCTCCTCTTCACAATCTATGTAAAATAATTTCTTGTCAACACACTTATGGAATTTAGTGTATTTTCTATCACAACTATAAAAATTCCCTTTTTCTCTTTTTTTTCTTCCAATTGTTGTGGTGTCAACCTTGTAGGTTGTGGAAGCTAGGAGCAACAACACTTCCAAATTTATAGTTCTGAGTCGTAGGCTTCCTCGTTGCCATAATTTTTCTTTCAATTTTTCTTGCCAACTTGAATGCCTTCTCCAATGAATCAGGTTCCCAAAGGCAAACCTCACCTTGGATGTTATACTTTAAAGTACCTATGAACACATCAATCCTATTCTCCTTTGTAATATCATTTACCCTTAGATTCAATTTTTGGAAGTCCTTAATGTGCTCCACCATTTAACCCTTTTGTTTGAGATTTATCAATTGGATAAAGAAGGTGTTTCTCTTTGTATCCTCATAATGTGTTACGTTTCCTCTGTAAAATTAACCAAGTGACATTTCTTTTTCAAGATAAAAGCCATCGATACCATACAAACTATTTGGGTTCAAAATATAAAGTTACAATGTGTACCTTTTGTGTGTTTTTCACATTATGGAGATCGAAATGTTGCTCAATATGTAGTATCCATGTTACGGGATCCTTTCCATAAAACTTCCTCATATCAATCTTTGGAACACAGTGGGTCTTCAATCCAATGCCAGAGTTTATGAAATCATGATTAACAATTTTTTTGTTCTCATCATGAGTTTCCTCTACTACCTTTTCACCATTAGGAAGAATTTATTGTAGAGACTTTGTCAAACCTTCCTTCAGAACTTCCATATATTTATTCAAAACATCTATCTTAGCTTCCATGCAATTCTTCAAACCAACCATCTTAGCTTCTGTTACTATTTGTGAGAGCGAAATTTGTTGCACTCGGTCTCGTAATTTTTATGTATCATGTTGATTCTCTTCCCCCTTCTTCATGTGTCATAGTAGAGATTTCAAGTTTCTTACTAGGTTTTTCCATTTTATTTCTTCGGGTCATAAATTAATGATAATTATACTTCCAAATCCCCTTTGAAACACTTCAAACTACTTTCTCAAACAAAACTTATGCAAACTTTAAAAAACAACTACACACCTTTTTGTTTTTTTTCTTTGTAGGAGCTTGATATTGAATTTGGTGTATCTCTATAATTGTGGATCTCCAGGGTCTAAAATTGTGTCCTGTGGTATCCCTCTTAGTCCTCTTTTCGACCCCACAATTTTGATCAAGATTGGATTCTCCAAGAAATCATTATTCCCAATATCCCACAATGACTTGATTATAGATTGGTTCAGTAAAGAGAAGTTGTATGAAGTGCCACATGTCATTGTTTCGACCTTCGATCCTCAAAAAAATACCCAAAAAACTAAATTCCTCCCTATTTCTATCATGTTTTACGAAATTGGAATATGATGCTTAGCGAGAAAGTTATGGCGATTTTCTCGAGGTCACATTTTTTAGATCGAATTTTGAAACTTACAAAAACCATAACTTCCACGGAACATATATCCTAAAATATAGTGATAAAATATCTAAAAATTTTACAAGAGGTTCACCAAGGTATTTTCTAAAATGGGTTTTAATTTTAGCTTAGGAAGCTTCATATAAATAAATTTCTAGCAAAAATTCAATCATGACCTGTTTGAAGAAATGAAACCCTAGAATCCAAAGCTCTGATACCAAATATTATGAAACCAGCTCACAAAATAGAATAAGAGATAGATCAAAGACTCCAAAGTTGGCCTCTTAGAAGGGGAAACCTCATTTACATTATAAAAATTAACAATTCTTGGATTATATAAATGAAAAAACCTCCTTTTTATATATAGGAGTCTAAGGGATCACAATATAATCAAAGTCGACATAACAATAATAATTTAAGGGTGCAACAATAACAATAGGGGGCTTCTACAGGGCACAATAATAACAATATGCGTACAATAGGGGCACAACAATAACAATAAGGGGCTACAATTACAATAATAATGGGGGAATACACTAATATTAAAGGGACCTGACCAACTAACTAAGGGTGTTGATTGCGAAGAAAATATCTGGCCTAGTATTGACTATATATATGAGAGATCAAATAAGATGTTTGCACAAGGTGGGCTCGACATCCTTGTCATCTGATGCATCTATCTTCATCTAGATGGGTCTACAATCCTACATTTTGAACCTCTCCAGAATATTTATAGCGTATCTTCTTCCTTACCCAAGGAACATCTTCCCATCCTTCTACCATACTTCCAATCCTAGGAAATAGTACATCAACCCCAAATCCTTCATGTCAAACTCTACTACCAGGTTTCTCTTGTATTCCTCTATGAGCCTTGATGATCATATCAAAAAGAGATAATCATTATACAAAACTAGGATGAGTGGCTCACCCTCTACCATCAAATAGTATAGCTTGGGATCTATGTCAATCCTAACAAATCCCATCGATCGCATGTAGTTACCAATCCTACCATACCATTCCCTAGGATCCTTATTGAGTCTGTATAGAGCTTTCTTTAGTTCGTGTAGATGAGTGTGCCTCTCATGCATCTCAAAGTCCTTTAGTTGTTCTATGTACACTTCTTCCTCTATCACCTTGTTCAAGGTGGATGTCTTGACATCCATCTACTGAATATGCCATCCCATTTGAGTTGTCGGGGATATAACTGACCAGATAGACGTGCATCTAGAAATAGGCGCAAAGGTCTCCTCATAATCTATCTCTGATTTCTATGCATACCACTTTGCCACGAACCTAGCCTTGCATTTTTCCACACTTATGTCTGTAACATATTTGATTTTGTATATCCATCTAAAAACTACCACTGACTTATATTCCAGCCTTGGCACTACCTCCAAAACATCATTCATCATGATATAACTATACTCTTCTACCATGGCATCTAGCCATACTTGATGTTGTGCAGCCTCCTGAAAGTTGGAAGGTTCTGTAACCTGAGCCACCAATGCTTAGTACATATCCAGTTGTTTGCATTGTCTCTTGTTCATTCTAGGAGTTCCAAGAAACTCCTCTGCATCTCCGAATTTCTGACAAGCCTCTCTGCTAGATCAACCACTTGTCATGGGACATTCATCCAACTCCTCCTCATCCTACCTCTACTGCCCCATCTATTGGGAACTCCCTGAATTTCCTCTACTTGAGGAAGTATTGGTACTAGTCACAATACTCGATCCTTGTGACTATCATCCTACCTGTCCCACTAGTTTCCCCTACTACTAGACCAAAGGAGCTTCTATTGACTGATTCTGATCACCTAAAGTCATATAACGAGATGTCCTAAAATCTTGGTCTTTCATGAGCTTTACATCTTGCCTTAATAAAATATTCCTATTTATAGGAATGTAGATCCTATATGCCTTTGAGATTTCATTTTACCCAACGAAGTACCCCCTCCTTGTAGTCTAATCAATTTTGGTGCATTTTTCATCTAGTAAGTGGAAATAACCAACACCGCCAAAAATTATGACATGATTAACTTCTATCTTCTTCTCTGTGAAGACTCCTTTTGGCATTTTATTTCCCAATGATCTATCAGGAGTCCTGTTCTGGATATATACTGACATGTTACATGCCTTTTCGCATATAAATCTGGGTAAATCCTCATCATATTGCATAGCCTTTGCAACTCCAACAATGGTTTTGTTTTTCCGCGTTGCTACACCATTATGTTGTGGATTGTATGGAGATTTCCATTCTCCCTTGGTGCCTTCCTTCACACATAAATTTGTGAAGTCTTTATCAATATATTCTCCACCATTATCTGAGCAAAATGCCTTCATATTATTCTATGTCACATTCTCCATGAGAGCTTTAAACTTTCTGAAATGATCGAAGAACTTATCTTTGGTCTTCACGCAGTAGATCCATGTTTTCCTAGAGTGGACATCGGGCTACAAGTATCTAAACGTATGAGTCCTAACACATCATCAACTCTACTGTCACTTTTCAAAAAAAAATCCTGAGCATACTTCCCAAGTACGCATCCTCTACACACATCATCATATCCTGTGACAAGTTCTGGAACTCCTGTTACTATTTCTCTAAGAATCCTGAGTGCTCCATGGTGTAGATTTCCCATTCTCATATGCCATAACTCATTCATATCCGTCCCATTCCTACTATTACTTCCTATTAGTTCCATTAGAGAATCAATTTGTAACCGGTACAAATTGTTACTTCAAACTCTAATTTATCTTACCCTTTCCCAACTTGGGTGTTTGACGTACACTGTCTTCCCTACGAAGCGAATATCATACCCTTATCCTGTAACTAGGATAATAAATTAGGTTCATACCCAATACTAGCACATAAAATAGATCTGTAATGTGGTGCTTGCTCCTGACTCCCTGTGAAAATCTATGGTACGTATCCCTACTAGATTACATTTCGTCCAGTTTCCTATAGTAATCTAGAAGTGCATCTGCTCCTACTTCTAGCCAGAAAAATATTCTCCAACCCTTGTCATGTGAGATGATGCTCCAATTCCTATTTACTAGACACCCTATGAAGTTGATCCTGATAAGCAAGAAAATTCATCCTCCAATCTAGAAGACAAATATGAAGTCTCCTAAATGTTACTTCTATCCATGGTTATGCAGAAGATCTTATTGTGTGTTATTCCTCTTTCACACGACACTAATTATGCACTAGCGAACTAATACAAAACCCTTCACGTCCAACTAGATATCTACCCAATGAAAATATGAGATGCTTCCTCTGCCTCTATAATCACTCAATCTCAAAGGATCAATTTTTTTTTACCCTCTCTCAGAAAAAAAAAATTTCCTCAAGCAGTTTGGCCTTCTAGAAAAATACTACGATGCCCTTTGGAATTTCAACCTGCTTCACTTAATCAGTGACAAAAATTTCTTCTTCTCTTCTGAGCTCTTTGGTTGATCAATTGTGCTATGATACCATGTGAAATTTTTATCTATTGTAGCAGCTGGAAATTATTCTTTTAACTGAAAAATTAATTATGTAGTTTACTTGCTAGAACAAACAATGAATAAAATCACAACTATAAATTTCAGTATACAAATACTATAGAAAATAAAAAGCTGAAAAATGAGGAATTCTAGCACACACGCAAGAATTTTGACTTAGTTATTTTTGGACAATTGTCCCTAGAAAAACCCAATGTGAGTAAACTAGTGCAGCAAATGAGTGTTTTATTATTATTCTTCAGCAACAATTCTAAGTATAATAATTTAGATGCCCAATTGGCAATATAATTGGAGGAAAATACTAGAAAACATTATTGTGATAATTTTCTCTCACCTCACAACTAATTTTTGCCTCTGAAATTGCCTCCCTAGGCTTTGTGTTAAGCCTCCTACATCACCCTTTGCACAAAGCTTACGCTGACCCTATGAGAATTTCTTCCTTCCTTCCTTTGCCTCTTTCGGAATGGGAAGCCTTCCTTTCGGAATGCTGCTACCCTCCACTTCCACCTGCTACTCACACTCTCACTCTATCTTCTCTATTGATCTATTGCTACTGAGAACATTGAATTTCCTTTGCAACTGAGTATATGCATTAGTGTATTCTACATCACCACATAGATCTCCTCTTATAATCCAATGTTAGAGAACCGTCGGCCAAGATTAAAACTTAATCAATGGCTAAGATCATCTCGAGACCAATCAATGTGAGTTTCTAGAAGGTTCTCACCTCATCTCAATTAATATTGATTAAATAACCATATTCCCTAATTTTAGACTTAGAAAATATTTAAAAAAATGTTAATAATATAATTGGGATACTTGTAGGAAATATTTCCAAAAACGATTTCTAGGTTTTGGATATCTCATGTATTCTAGCTTCTCCACCAAATTTCTTGTCTAGAACACATTTGATGCTACAAAAATTAACACCTATCACCATGATGACTTAACTCGCTAAGGACATGACTCTCAACCATCATACGATGATGAGACAATAATAAGTGAATGACTATAATAATCATCATATAAAAACCCATACATGGCTAGTCCATGTATCAAATCTCCTAGGTACATGGATGAAACAAACATTCAAATCTATGCATGGTTCTACAACTTTTCAACCAACTTGCTAGTGAAACCAAAAGAATAAACATGCCTAAAAAATGTACTACCTTCACTTATAAAAGATATGTATAGAAGCTACAAAAAATTGAGTGAAAATGATGAATAAAATTCCAAATAATCTAGGAAACTATCTTACCATGCATAGCTCCCCCTAAGCTCAATATACCTCTAATAGACAAGGTGATACTATGGGCCTGAACGTGCACGAGGCTGAAAGTAACTTATCATATGTTGTTGCAATATTATATAATATGCTCCCCTTGAGGTAATGCACCACTCATGAACTTTGCAGTCCTCTATAAATATGCATAAAATAATCATGGATTGCAGGAGGGGATGTTGTTCACTACTTGAAGAATTATTGCTCCTTCTTTCTCCAAATGGTATTTAGCTTCTTATTTTCTTCCTTCACTTACTTCTTTTATTCATTCACTGGTTTTGTCCTAGGTGTTGCACTAAAAATTGTCACCTTGACATTCTGCTATCTATGTGAGTCCATTACCACTCATACTTCCCCCCTCTGCAAGTCTTAAGCATCAGTTTCTCTTATCAAACCCTGAAAATAAGAGAAAAGCCCTCAAAAGTCTTAAAACTCTAGTTCTACATTTCTGTTTGTATTACCTGTGGTCCTGCACCTAATGGTCATATCTCCTGCGCACCTAACTGCTCTGTCTCTGTGTTAAAGGTGTGGACCCCTGTAAAAGTTAAAAAGGTGCTAGTATATTATGAAAAACTCACTTTCAGTCATTTCTGGAAGATTCTGGAAGGAATCTTGAGGTGGAAATTTTTCTCTCCTAAGGTTCATGCATTCCATACCTTAAGGAGCTAACCCTTTGATGTGAGGAGCTTATCCCTTTGAAGGAGGATTCTATCCCTTCATAGGTGGACCTGTGACCTCCTCCTCTGCACTATAAAAATAAGCATTGGATTGGTTACTTGGAAGGTTGGAAACTGAATATTTTTGAGGTGAAATGTTGTTGGAACTTAGTCTTCTTAGTTGAGTTTTTATGAGGAGAGATTACATACCTCTATGATCTCATTTGGAAGAGTACAAGGCTTTTCAAAGTAAAGGAAATTCTTGTTTCAGACCCCATGAAGAGCTTGTTCAACATCAAGGCTGAAAAGGTTGTAAGGTTGTTCTAATTCAAAGTTAAGACAAATAAGTTTGTTTTTCTCAATAAGCTATTGATTCATGGTTTATTTTATGGATTCCTTGATCACCATAATAGACATGATTTATGATACTTGCTATACAGGTGCTATTTAATGTTGGTTTGTTTTTGATTGCAGGTCCTCAAAGGTAACTCTTTCGAATGATTGAAAGATGGCTACTACAAACAAGCATTGGATCTAAGGTAGTGTCTTAACACCTTTATAGTATTTATTTATAAATTGCATATGTCTAGAGAAAGATAGATTTGTTTGTCTGTTTGTTGCTAGACTATCTTCTGATACTAGGGAGATCGGTCTTGTCTACAAGATCGATTTATCCAGCCAACAAATTGGCGACTCCACTGGGGATCTGAATTTGGTTTTTCGTTTTCCTTTTTTTTGACTTGAGAAAATTGTTTTCAGTTCTGGTTTTTGATTGATGTATACTAGCTTGGGTAGTTTTTAGAATTTGGATTATTTTTTGTTTTTTTTCAAAGTTTTCAGGTGACCACAGTTTCTCTTTACAAAGAGTGTGGGCATCTCCACACTTTTCCTTTAGTAAACAGAGCGGGATCGCACATGTTTCTTTTAGAAGCCTGCGGACCCTGAATTTTTTTTTGAAAACCCTAAAATATCCTCTTCCAATTAATTTTAGGTTTCATTTAGGGTTTTTAGTGTCTACCCAGATCTATATTTTTCTTGTCAAAAATCTCTTGTGGGTGAGTTCTGATGGTATTTTTGTTTTAGATGATTTTCTAGAAGTTTTGCATGCCTGGAATGGTTTTCACTTGGTCTCTGTAGTGACTCAAAGATCAGAAGCTTGAGAAACCTTAGATCACCCTGATGTCTTTTCGTCTTCTTGATGAGTCTGACTTGGTAGTGAAATCTATCCTTTCTGAGAAATAGATTTAGTTTTCTCCTTGAAAATCTTTGAACAAACTTTGTTATAAGTTTTGAATTTCATTTTTACAAATGAAAACATATCTGGATGTTTTTTGATTGATTTGTTATTTTGAACAAATGAATCCTTAGTTTACTGAACAACTAAGTAAAACATCCTCAAAAATAATTGAAGCTTTTTATTCAATTAGATTTTTAAAATTTTTTAGATCTCAAAATTAGTTTTTGTAGTTTTGAGTGTTTTTCTAGAACTTGTAGATCTCTTTTGAAGCAAATTTTTTTTTGTAGTTTCGAGCTTTGAAAAAGGAAAGGGATTTATTGTGAGCATTAATTATTAGTCTAGTTTTGAGTTCTTATTGAAAAAGACAGAAAGATTTTCTTTCCATTTCCATGTTGAAAGCAAGAATTTTTCTTAAAGAAATGAATTCGCGAACTCTTTCTTTTAGCTAGAATTTCATTGAAAGAAAAACGAATTGCCTATAATTTTAGGTGCATTTTTTAGTGTCTTTGGAGTCGAGTCTTGACACCATCAAAGTTTCATTTCCATACCTATTGACTTAAAGAACAACCCATAAAATCAACACTTAATTAAAATTGATCTAGTAATCTTTTCTATTTCTAGCGCTCTTATCACCAATATAGCTTAGGTTAGTATATTGGATTAGGGAGTAATTAACTCTCCAAGATAGTTGAAACAAACAAGTAGATACATCTTGTGGTAGGAAATAAATCCAATTGTAATTGATACATTCTGGGAAGCTTCTCTTAAAAGAGTCAATCACGAGAACATGTCTGAACCTTTGAGACAAACAATTATGTTTCATTGGGAAAGATAGAAGATTTGCGCGTATTATAAACAGTAAACCTCAGATTAACCATTGTCGAGGAGCCTGGGGTAACTTTTTGGTAAACCTTAGATTGACCATGTCGAGGAGCCTTCAAGGGGATTGAGCATTGTTACTCTGCCCTTGCGCGTAGATTGGATCGTAGATTGTTCCCCCAGATGTATTTGTTGTTGTTGGTAACCTTAGTGTCCATAAACTTAAGATTATTTCCTAAGGTGATGGTGAAGGAAGGATCTCACTATACCTGCAGCAGACGTCGACTAGACTCACTTGGACTCTCTAGGGGGTTCTCTTCACTCGAGATGGTTTTGTGAAGAAACTTGTGCCAGTCTATTTCATTAAGCAGGTTGTCGCGGTAACTGTTTCAACCGCCCTTTCTATATTAAAATTGTACTATGTTGGATTTCATCACCAACTAGTGTTTTTAGTATGGGAAGTTAATGTTTGTGTGTGGTTTGACCTCTTATATTTTTTTAGGCATGTGATTCAGTTGTTTGTTTATTTAGAGACTTTAGGTGGTTTTATTGAAATTTTCTTTGTTTTCATGTGATAAATTAATATTTACTTGTGGCTGAATTACTGAGACAATATCATAGACTTCAAGGGAAACCTCTTGAGTATACACCATGACAGCTTGAAGGGCTACGCACTCTTGTATCACCTAGTGCCAGTAGAGTTGGATCACCAGAAGCCGAAGAGTCATCTTTAATTGTTCATCCTGATTATCAAATACAAACAACAGAGTATATTCAAGAGCCAATTTCATTTTCCGAAGTTACTGGTAGTATTTCTCCTTCCAATGAGTTAGCTGAAGAACCTAAAATTTCTGAGCCTGACACTGAACTTGCTGCTACTCCAACTTTAGGATTTGCTTCTCCAACTTCTAGTGGTCCTGGTTCACCTAGGGTAGGAAACATAATTACTCAAAATCTTCCTTCTAGCCTCATTTCTATTGAAAAACTTATCAGTCCAGATGAAGACATAACTCTTCCCAAAAACTAATAGACTTTAAATCTTAGGGAGCATGAATCAATATTCTACAGTCATTTTAGGAGTGACGCTTGGTATGTATCATTGACATTTTTTTAGAAAATTCGGGTCTTAGGTTTTCACCACCTCGAATTCATTTTCATCCTACACCAAGAGGTTATTATCCTTCATCTATCATGTCAAGATAGTTATCTATGTTTTCCCAATCACCGGAAACATTTTTATATGGCGGTCCTTCTATTTCTTCGGGGTACCAATCACTCACTGGTACATTTTCAGGAGAATCTCCTCGACCGACTGAACATGAGTTATCAACTGGTAGTAATGGAACTCAAGAATTGAATGTGGGACAAATCCTTATGATGTCTGGTAATATTCCAAATCCTCAACCTCAAGGTAGTCAGTTACTGCCTGGGGGGCAATCCCAAGGTAGTCAGTTACTACCTGGGGAGCAACCCCAAGGTATTCAGTTACAACATGGGGGGAAACCCCAATGTAGTAAGTTACTGCCTAGGGGGCAACCTCAAGGTAGTCATTTACTGCCTGGAAGGAAACCTCAAGGACAGTACATACCTTCGGCACAGTACATACCTCAAGGTCAACCCCAGTTTCAATACATACCTCAAGGTCAACCCCAATTTTAGTACGTGCCTCAAGGTTACCAACCTCATGGTGAGTACCCAACCCAAGGTTTCTAGCCACCTTCTGGTCAATCATTTTTACAAGGAGCTAGAAATGTACCACTTAATTATCAGCCCTACATTCAACCAGGTTAAGGTCCTCCATATGCACAACCTTTTATGGGTGCATACTTCGGAATGAATATGGTGTGGGATCCGTCTCAAACTCAATAGACTATGCAGCCTAATGTGCAGTTATCTAATCAACCTGGAAAACCTTTGGTTTCTGGTCCAAGCCAGCAACCTGTCCAACCTACTATTCAAACCCCTGCACTTGGTTTAGTTTTGCAGCGTGGGCCTAGCTCACCTCAGACTCCGCCTCAAACTGTTGCAACTACTACAACTTTTGTTCAACCTACGACACTTGTTTCTGGAGTATCTGTAGCTCCAGTTTCTACTATCCCTGCATCAGTGAAAACTCCTCAAGTCTCTATGCCACAGTCAGGACCTACAGTTTAGACTTCGGTCCAGATGCTTGCAGGACAGCTTGGTCCAAGTATGATTGTCACTAGTCAACCGAAATTCACCTATCAACCATACTAGGTATAGGATCAATTCGGTCCTACTATACAAAACTATTTTATCAGTATTAATGTATCCTGGCTATACTTATCAACAACCTCAACAACCCCAGTTTGGTCCTGTTAATCCTGGTTTCCCAAGAGGTTATAACATTCCTAATGCAAATCCAATACCAGGTTATCCTGGATATCCTCCTCCTGGAGCTAGTCTCGTTACTCAAGGTTTTCATGACCCTAACTATCAATTACCATTTATTGCAACTTTGGATTTACCTGATTTGTCGCACCTCACAAACGATCTGATTTACTATCTTCCATATTAAGTTGCACAGTGATATCCCAAAATTCGAGGGTAAGTCAGGAGAGGATCCGTCAAATCATGTTATGAATTATCACCTCTGGTGTGCATCTAATTCAATCATTTATGATTCAATTCAATTGCATCTTTTTAAAAGAACTCTTATTGGTCTTGCCACCAAGTGGTACATTGAGTTACCACGAGCCTCTTTTTATAATCTCAATCAGTTAGCCACTTCTTTCTTAACTCATTTTAGTTTCCTATCAGATACGACAATGGCACGGAACTATTAACTTCACTAAAACAATCAATGTCCACATATATTTTTTATCATATTCATTAATGGCGATGTAGAAGGCGTTTAGTGAAAGTTTTCATTCCGGATCAAATTTTAGTGGAATGGTTCATTAAATAATTGTTACCCAAAATCACTAAAGATGTAGCTAAGGGAGGAGTGGTCACTGAAGTGCAAGTCATTGCTCAGGCTCAGTACCTTGACCTATTCTATACGCAGTTAGGTACTTTACATGAAAAAATCCCTGATCTTCCAAAACACGGTCAAATAACTGCAGCTCTTTCAGGGTCTCATGCCGCTGATGGTATGATTGGTTTAGTTAGTACTAAAAGTAAGAATAAATCTTCAAAGAATTCTTTTCCTATAATAAATTTACCTGATTCCCTAAAAGGAGAT
>APFE031375424.1:49170-69432 GCA_000404065.3 Pinus taeda
AATAGTAGGGCCATGCTAATTTCTCTTTTGTAGGTTGTCCCAGGTGAGATTTTTGTTGTGATACCCTAGCCATGAAAATAAGATAATTTTGTTAGGGCACCTAGACTTCCAAAATTAAAATGGAAAAATGTTATCGGCACGAGTATGTTGTTCCTCTATTATGGAGAGATATATATCTTTAACAAGAACATTATTCTTACCACCCCTACCCCTCCAGACAATGTCGTCCTCTTCTTCAGTTCTGTAGATACCGCTGCTCTTCATTTTCCAAATAATCATATTCCATTGAGATGTGTATAGACCATTAAGGCCCAAGGCATTAGCAGATTTCTAGCTTGGAATAGCACCTTGCCATTCCTGAATAACTTGAGCCCAGTAAAAAATACCTTTTTTATGGAGAATATGTAAAAGTTGATGAGGAATAGGCGAAACTTCTTCTCCACCCATAAATGGATCATGACCAATAAGAATGCTATTCCCAGATTGTAAATTCCATATAAGGTTTTTAAAAAAGAACTGATTAATCTTCTGAAAACTCCTCCATATAGCAGATCCTCGTGTGGGCCCAAAAGATCTATACCTAATCCAAAAGGAGTATCTCTATTCCCTAAGTATTTTATTCTGATAGCATTACTCCATACACTGTTTCCTAATACAACTTTCCATAGTGATTTACACAGCAAGGCTAGACCAAGTTTTCGAAGATCCATAATACCCCAACCCCCCATCTTTTTTGGGAGGGTAAGGTTTGTAAGCTTGGACAGGTGGAATTTCCTTTTTTCCTTATAGCCCCCCCATATGAAAAATGTCGTTAGCTTATTAAGTTTATGAATGATGCTGGCCGGAATGTAAAATAAGTGTACCCAATAGACTAAGAACTGGGTGAGAACAGATTGTGTCAGATTCATCCTTCCTGCAAATGAGAGACATTTATACTCCTAGCCGGAAATCCTTTTGTAGAATCTGTTAAGGATCCATGTCCAGTCTGATGAAGAATAACCTATTGGCTTCAAATGGTAGCCCAAATACTTCATTCCCTCTTTGATAGATTTAGCTTTTACATTGAAGAGTTGTGAGAGGTATTCCATTTCTTCCATATTAACATCCCCATGATGAAATACAAAACCAAAAGAATTTGAAAGAAATACCTACAAATTATTGCCTCTGACTGGCAATATTCCTCTAGTTTGAACATGGTTACCTCTCACCGACTTCCACAATACCGTGCCCCTTTAGATCTATTGTTGATCTACTTGAAGTGTGTATGGTATAGAAGTGAAATGGACAAACTATTTATATACCCTACCCCTAGCTTTGACATGACCAACCTGTCGGCGTACGGTTAGATTTATATATTTATAATAATTAATTACTATTTCTAAGAACCATCCTTATTGTGTTAAAAAGTGTGATTTTATGGTGTTTGGAATCGATTTTCAAGAGTCTTATGCCATATTCCTATTATAAACTTCAAAATTGGAGTTATGGGGGTTACCCCCATGTTCTTTGAGTGGTAATTGGTCCATGAGATTGGTTCTTAAAGTTATGGGTAGTCTCTTATTTTAAGAGTGGTTAAGAGTGTGGGTAGTCTCCTATTTTTAGAGTGGTAATTAGTTCATGAGATTGATTCTTAAAGGTGTCAAATATAGTCCAACACCCTCTCTCCAACATAGTTCTAAGGAATACAACTTGAGTGGGCTTAATGGTTAAGAGCATGTATTTCCTCTTAAGAGGTCACAAGTTCAAAACTAGAGGGGGGTAGAGTATGTATGCCTTCGTAGACTTATCAGTCAAATTGTTTCGGTCCCTTATCCCACAAAAAAGGGGGTCTCATACACCAATTTGGTATTGGATAATAATAATACCATGTTCCTTGAGTGGTAATTGGTCCATGAGATTGGTTCTTAAAGGTGTGGGTAGGATTTTATTCTTAGAGTGGCAATTAGTTCATGAGATTGATTCTTAAAGGTGTCGAATGTAGCCCAACACCCTCTTTCCAACATAGTTCTAGGGAATAGAACTTGAAAAAAGGTTCTGATATTATATATTATATAAAGGCTTGACATTACATCCAATCTTACATGAGTTAATAAATTTCCAAACCAGTAACATCACCTTGAGTGGGTGGTTAGTCTTATGTTTCAAGGGTTGTAGTTAGTTCACATGATTCGTTCATAGAGATTCAATAGTTATTCCAACCATTTTTACATGGTGGAACAATCCTTTCTAAACGTTGCTAATAAATTAAAGATCCTTATCACTAATTATGACTTTGGAAAAACTAAAAAATCTATAAATATTTTTCATATAGTTATAACCTTAAATTTAGTGGAAATTCCAATAATATAGGTATATTTAATTAATCAATTGCAAATATGCCTTATTTCTCATTATGTGGTTAATCCTTTCTCATTATGTAGTTAATCCAATATTATGATTTAAACTTTTCTCAAAACAACATAAATGAATAAAATAACTTACTCTTAAAACATTCAATCAAAATCGTACTCTTTTATATTTTTTAATAAATATTTTTATATTACATATGAAAAGTCTCTTTATATATATCATAAAAACTTGAGTAGGAGAATAATAACATATATCCCAACCACCACCTAAATGAGAGCCAATTAACAATCAAAATTATACCTTATAAAAAGTGAGATTCCACTTCTTAATTATGGTATGTAAAGTGATTGCTCAACTACATTATTAACATTAATTGCCCTCTAAATTGATTTTGGAAATTTAAGTTATGCAATTGTCCAATTTGTAAGTAATTTTATGTTTTGATATTGGCCATGAGTGACAAAACTTTGTAAAATATTTTTTCAATGTCACTCACATAAATATTTTGTTAACTTGTATGATATGATTTTGTTAACTTGTATGATATGTATTGTAATTTATTTTAATTTACTTAGTTTATTAATTTAATTATATGTAAATATATCTTAAAATACTTTTCCATTTATAATAAACAATCTTTTTTTTACTCAATTATGTATATCATTTGCTTTGAAATATTATAATATAATTATGCTCACTAATGTTTTCGATTGACTCATTTGTTTAGGCATCTACTTTAAGATATTAAAAAAAAGCCGTGAAGTATGCATGAAAATGTCAAAAGGAAGCATAGAGGGACTCTAAATTGGCAGAAGGGCTCCTTTCATGTTAAGCAAGCCCATAGTGGCCATCTACTTTGAAGAGCATTGGAAGACAGACACATGAGCACTCGAGAGAGCCACCAAGGAGCTCCTAGTTGAGTGAAGGGATCTCGTCGTGTTGTGCAAGCACCATTGTGACTACATTGGGATTGAGATTAGGCCCTGACTCTACAAGTATAAAGTATCCATACTAACCTATTATCGGATGAGGGAGAGTGGTCTTCATTCTTACACCATCAATAGCCTATGAGATGCTTAGCTTAGGTTGCTTGCTATGTGGAAAATTTGAGAAACCACCCATCACAGTTGGGTGGAAACTTTGGGCATGGTGTGATATTAAAGGAACTCATGAGTTAAGTTGACAACGAAGAATGGCCTTCATGAATTCACCCTATAGTACTAAGTAGAACTCCCCTCATGGCTTCTTGGTCTAGCTCGAGGTGGCTAGCTACATGAAATATTGAAGTGTAGTTGAGGCTATGGTGGAGTGGAACATGGCTCACCCTTAATGAGTTGTAGACAACATATGATATGGCTAAGATAGGTACCATCATGGATTTCATCTATGTAGTATAAACTATGTTAAAAACAAAAAAAGATTGATGCTTAAATGTATTGTGTTTATGTGCTCGTATACCTCATGAGAAATGTGACCCGTACAATGTTTATTTATGATGTGAGATAGTACATCTGGTTGAAATGGTTGTATAATGATGACATGACACATGTTCAAACTTTAATATACTTATGTTCAGTCCTTTCATGTTAAGGACAGGAAGTAAATGACTCCTTCACCATGGGATTAAAGGACTTCTAGTCATAGCCATGGCTAGTGTTCACATTTTGTCATCAAATACTATGGAGAAGCTCTAGACTAGCCAAAGTAGTCAAAGAGTCTTATGAGTGGTGTGAATATAAGGGGTATGGAGAAAAGCATTGATTCAAAAATGGAGGCTCAAGGGAAATATTCTTCTTAGAACATCTACTGGAAACATTAAAGAGTTTGCTAAAGAAATTTTGGGTTGTTTGGGGCCACCTAAAGGTTTAAAAGAGCCATAACTACACTAGTGTAGACTGCTCACCAGTGGAAAGGTTCTTCCTAGGAGGGAATGAGAGGCTTCGAGAAATCAAGACTTTGTTAAGAGTCTCTCTTCAACCTTCACAACAAAAAAGGATTCCCTCTATGAATAAGGCCCGCAAAGAGGGAAATTTGAGGTTTAACCCTTTGTTTGGGGCCATAAAGAAATTTGATGACTAAGCCCTTTGCATCAAAAGTAGCTAATAAATCTATAAACTTGTCATATTATTCATCCTTCTATTATTTTAGTAAGAGAATAAAAAGAATGGCTCTAATGGTGTGGGGGCCTCTTCATTAACTAGAAGGAAACCATAACCATTTTAAATATGTTAGTGCATGGATTATCTTGACATGGAAAACTAGTATACACTTGGTATGTTGCCAATTTCTAATAATTATAATGTCATTTAATAAAATTAAATAATATCCCTATCTATTAGCCTTGGAAGCTATCAACTATCATTTTTAATTTTCTAGTCCAATATATATAGTCCTCCTTCTTCAATTGTTTTGGTAAATGATCCCCTTGATTATACTGATCATATAATACATATTGGATTAGAGTAGATAGCATTGACTAAGCACAAAAGAAGAGGTGAACTACTTCACAAGAACATGGAGTATATCTATGGGCAATCCTTGGAACACCCTTTTACTTTTAAGGTGGAAGATATATCTATTCTACCTACAAGGGGAAGATTAAGGGCATCCTTTCCATGGATAAATCCACCATTTCAAGTTATTCACCTCCATTTCTAATCATGACTTGAAATTACAAGGAGAAACCCACCATTTGGAGTTATTCACACAATGCATCCATGAATAGAAATAGATGCCCCTAGTTTGGGTTTGTTTAAAGGTTATAGGTGAGGAACATCAATGATGACCATATATAAGTATCCCAACTTAGCATATATTATCTCAAATTATTTGTGAATTGTAGTGGATATTCCAGTGGATAGTTTGTCACAATAGATCTGATCAAATTAAACTTAAATTTGAAATCTAAACTGAGAGTTTATTTTTCTTTAGATTTATGGATCTGTCAATTATTGTTTATTACACATGCATGAAAATTATAGTTATGCATAAAATAGAGAATAAAAAAATAAAAACTCACAAACCATGATTAACACAAAATATAACCTGGGAAACCCTTTCAAGAGAAAACCCAACTGGAAGGAGAGGCCTTTATGCTCTCTTTCTCTAAATAGAAAAATGGTTGCAAGTACAAAGAACTAAGGCATGTGGCCTATGGGCTACAACAATGTGTAAATCATCTTTGTGTACTCTCTCCCTATCCCTCTTGGCTACTCTTCTCATCTATGGAACAAAATGTTTTCAAAAGAATTGAACCCCTTTTCCTCCTAGTGACCTGATTATAACAAAACTTGACTGATTATAACAAAACTTGATAGCCTACTAGTGGTTAGGTTTGCCTCTTTCAATTCTTAACTGGAGTTTCAATATGGAATCTTGTAGAGTTTTCTTTATCATGATTATCTGACTATCCCCTTTTCCATGAATAATAGGGGTTGACATGGCATCCTCTCAAATTATGGTGAATAGGAAGGTGACATTCTGAGTGGCATAACATTTTCATAAGAACTCTAATTGAGGTGATTCTTGTGACATTGGAAAGGTCTATGCATGTAGAATAGGAAAAAGAGGTTCCACACTAAAGTCAAGAATTCCCCCCCCCCCCCCCCCCAAGAGACATAATTTTATTCCTCAAAATGCTTATAAAAAGTTTCAGACCCCAATCTGCCAAACTAGGTGCCACCGTTAAAAATGGTCTTGTGAGTTGTTTCTTCCACTTTTCCCACTCTAAAACCATTGAGATTGATGAAAAAAATATAAGGATCCAATAAAAAGGTTGAGCATTTATGATGGCTTCTTGCTCATTTCGAGGCATGGTGGTAATAATATATTTTGTTATGGCTGGCAAAAGATACTTGAGGAATAAATTTAAAAGAATTTTAGGGCGAGCTTAAATTTTGTGGACATTGCAACATCTACGCCATTCATAGATGTGGTACGTGATATGATTAGATGATATTTTCATAAATTGATTGACTATTTATAGTCTGATGCAATGATGTCCTAGTAATTAGAAAAATTAAGAAAGGCCTTAGCCATGGATGTAAAGTCCCTATGAGCACTAGTTTTCTAACTAACATACCCTTTGGTTGAGGGGCTAGTTAAGGCGCATTGAAAGAGTCACAATTGAATAGTGATATTGTTTAAGGAACATGATGCAAGAGCATCCAGCTAAGGGAGGTCATGGCTGGAGTATTTGTCTTTGTAGGTCGGAAGGAGTTTCAGTTAGTTTCTTTTTTTAAGTTACATTTAAATTTCTAGTTAACAACATTTAGGACTTTACACTAAATTTAACGTTGTCCTGGCCCACTGTTTATTTTTATTTACTATTCTTTTTATTTTTAATTTATTGTTTCAAATTAACTTTAGAATACAGACAAGGATGAACAGTTATTAATGAATAACTAAAATGTAACTACTAACAGTTTAAATAACTGTACAGTGATCTTTAAGAAGGAATAAAAAAGCCACTGTAAACATCCATCATAGTACTGAATAAAAAGAAACACACAATCATTTTGAGAAGCAAGGAAATCTGAGTCCATATATTGTATCCTAAAGTTATTTATTTTTTCCTTTAAACTTAATTAGTTAATTTCATCTACCCATTTCCTAACAGTGACAGAGAGCGAGAAATTATCACAGAGGCAAGAAGAAAATGTGATCAAGTTCCATAAATCAACAGAGAGGGTTTGCAGAAGAGTTGAGCACAATAAGCATCTACAGGTACCAACAAACTTGTATAATTCACATTTACTATTTTCTTTTTAAAAATATTTGTGTATATATAAATTTACAATCTATGATACAAGTATAAAGTCACAGACAAGCTACAAGCCGAACAATGAAACAGAGGTAATCCATAACAGTGCTGAACATAATTACAATTTCATAAGTTAACAGCCCGGAGGCATAAATACACAGAACCATAAAACAGTGAGGCCAAAGCCACAACCCTCGACAACAGACCAAGTAAAGGCTACAAATAGTAAACATTTCGAAACAGACAGATAGAGAAACAACGAGGCACGACTCTACCTGATATAAGAGCGTAGGTGTTAGGGAAGGATACCGGCAGCTGGCCAGCCCAGTTATTCACCTGTAGCAGCCACCAAACAAGGCCGTCAGAAACTAGGAAACAGAACCATAAAAAGAAATCGAAAATAGGGATGAGGGTTAAGGAGAGCTCACTTACCAGAGGAGTTGAGCCCTTGCAAGTGGAGGAAGGAAGTCGCGGACCAAGGTCATAGTCGCCAGAGCGCCCACTGCTCACATGGAGCAAGAATAATTAGTAACAGTAACAAAACAAAGCAAAACCATAAAGCATGGAAGGAGAGCTTACCTTTGTTCGGATGCTGGATGAAAGTTGAGAGTCGAGCCACCCCACGACCATGACCTGCAACAAAACGTCAAGCTTATAGTCAAACAGTAAGATGAAATCCTTGAAGACAAAAGTATAAACAAAACTACACAACAACAAATAAATTTACAGAGCCGAGGCAATCCAGGAGTATAGCTGAAGTAGCGTCCGCAGAGCCATAAGGTAGGCAGCCAACACATGACCCATAGACGGGTGGAGTACCTTGCAGAAGCCAAGGGTTTCATGCCCACGAAGTTGAGCTTTGAATCGATACACAAAACTGATAAATAGAGGAGCATCACAGCCACAGCCGAGCCATACAGCCATGGAAAAGAATAGACCAGCATACAGCTAAGACCCACAACTACAGGAACCACAATCATTACCAGAGCTTGCAAACAAAAACCCTCATAGAGAACCATCCCAAGAATAGGATAACCAAAACCCTTGAGGAGCAGTAGCGTGAACCCAATAGCAGAGACCTCACCTCGACGAAGCAGCAGAGCACTGAAATAGCAATAGAATGAAAAAGCTAGGGTTTCTTTGGCATAGTGAAGAGGTAGGAGAAGCGAGACCCGTGGACAAAACAATTTTCTTCACAACAATAACTCACCAGTACCGCACCATAAAACCAATCAACCATAAAATCATCCACACAATCACACATTAATTATATGTTCTAAGTGATCAGGTTGGTCCCATCAATTTTGGTATCAGAGCCAAGTTAGGGTTAATTTTTTTTACAAAATACAAGTCGGAAGAAGAGGTCATGGTAGAACTATTCGAAGAGTAGCAAATGAAGGATTGAGAGAAGAGATCAGGATCCTAAGTGCCTATTTGGTAGCAATAGAAGCAAGAAGGAGAAGGGATCTGGAAGGAGGGGATGACAATGAGGAAGAAGCTGCAGTTACAACAGATGGATCAGATGAGGAAAGACCTGAAATTAAATTGTTAAGGTCAGTTTTATTGGCTAGCAGTAAGCCAAAGCTTGAGATTTCAAACTATGATGGTAGTTTGTCCATAGAAGTGTTGTTGGATTGGATCAGTGAGTTAGACAAATACTTTGAATGTGAGGAGATCAACGAAGATAGAAAAGTTAAATTCACTGCCACCAAGTTGAAAGGACATGCGGCCTTATGGTGGGATAGTGTCCAAGTAGAGAGGAGAATATCAAATAAGCCACCCATTAAAAAGTAGACCAGAATGGTCGCCAAAATGAAGGGTAAGCTTTTGCCCAAAGATTACTAGATTGCTATGTATCGGCAGGTGCAGAATTTGAAACAAAGAGGAATGACTGTGAAATAATATACCGAATAATTTTATCGGGTGAATCTAAGAGCAGGTTACATTGAAGACACCCTAGAAAAAACAACAAAGTTTATAAATGGCCTAATGCTGGAGATATTGGATGAGATAAGTATTCTTTCTCCAAAAACCATAGAGGAAGCATACTAGAGTTCCTTGAAGGCAGAAGAAAATATCACTAGGAAGTAGAACGCCAGAAGAGGATGTGGATCTTACAGAGGGAAAGGACAATCCTTTGGCAGAGGTAGGACTGCCAACAACAGTGAATAAGGCAGCAGTTCAAAGACCTCAGGGACAACAAAAAAGGAAGGTAGCACTAGGGGAGGAAGGCCATACCAGCAAGGAAGGGGTAATGGTAGAGGCAGAGGAGCTGCCTACCAGTTTTACAAGTGCCACAAATTGGGGCACAGGTCCTTTGAGTGTCCTGAAGGTGAACAGGTTGGACAAATAGGAGCATATGTTGCTCAAACAGAGGAAGTAGAGGCACCACCCCAAGAGGTAGAGAATGTACTGGAGACAGGAGTGGCCTTAGTCTTAAATAAGGTACAGCTGAAACTGACAAAGGAGACAGCTGACCAAACCTAGAGAAAGGCATTATTCCAAACTGTGTGTAAGTCACATGGAAAATGCTACAAACTGATTATAGACAATGGAAGTACTGATAATCTGGTTGCTACAGAGATGGTGGAGAAATTAGGTTTGAAAAGGTTAAAGCACCCAACTCCCTATAAGGTATCTTGGTTACATAAAGGACATCAACTGCTAGTTGATGAGCAGTGTGAGGTGGAATTCCATATTGGCAAGTATAGGGACAAGGTGACTTGTGATATCATGCCTATGGACGTGTGTCATATTTTGCTAGGAAGACCATGGCAATATGACCAAAAGTTGTTCATGACGGAAAGACAAACTATTACAAGTTTGTCAAGGATGGGATTAAGCATACATTAGTACCCATCAAGGAAGATGAAACAACAGAGACTAGTGGGACAAAAGCACTGCTAATGGGGGGAAAATAATTTTAAAAATAGATTGAAGATAATGATATAAAGTATGCCATTGTAAGGTGACCAAGAGCAGTGTTGTTGCATACTGAAATTTCTGACTTATCTAAAGAAATCCAGGATTTGTTACAGGAATTTAGTGACATTGTGGTGGATGATTTACCAGATAAGTTACCACCAAAGCGAAGTATCAGTCATCACATAGATTTCATCCTCGGAGCTAGTTTACGAAACAAAACTGCTTACAAAATGAGTCCTAAGGACAATGAAGAGATTAGGAAGTAGGTACGGGAATTTTTGGACAAAGGATTGATATGGGAAAGTTTAAGTCCTTGTGCAGTTCTGACAGTTTTAGCTCCCAAGAAAGGAGGCGAGTGGGGGATGTGTACTGATTCAAGAGCAATAAATAAAATTACTATCAGGTACAGTTTTGCATTGCCACGAACAGATGACATGATGGACTGCTTGAGTGGAGCATTGTATTTTTCGAAAATAGATCTGAAAAGCGGATACCACCAGATTAGAATAAGAGAAGGGGACGAATGGAAAACATCTTTCAAAACCAATAAAGGTCTGTATGAATGGCTAATGATTCCATTTGGGTTGAGTATTTCCCCTAGCACTTTCATGCACCTAATGAACGAGATGTTGAAGGAGTTCATTGGAAAATTCATGATTGTATATCTCGATGATATACTGAATTTTAGTAAGACCCAGGAAGAACATTTTTGAAATGTTAGATATGTTTTGGAGAAGTTACAACAAAATAAGTTGTTGATAAATTTTAAAAAATGTTCTTTCTTTCAGAAGGAATTAGTCTATTTGGGTTTTTTTATTTCAGAAAATGAGCTGAAAATGGACCCAAAAAAAGTTGCAACTATAATCAGCTGGCCATCCCCTAAGGGTCTGTTCGAAGTTCGGAGTTTTCATGGGTTAGAAAGTTTCACATTTACTATTTTCTTTTCAAAAATCTCTGTATATATATAAATTTACCGTCCAAGATACAAGTATAAAGTCACAAACAAGCTACAGGCTGAACAATGAAACAGAGGTCATCCATAACAGTGCCGAACACAATTACAATTTCATAAGTGAATCACCCAGAGGCATAAATACGTAGAACCATGAAACATTGAGGTTGAAGCCACAACCCTCGACAACAGACCAAGTACAAGCTACAAACAACAAAAATTTCGAAACATGCAGACAGAGAAATGACGAGGCACAACTCTACCCGATACAAGAGCGTAGGTGTCAAGGCAAGAGACCAGCAGCCAACGAGCCTAGTTATTCACCTGTAGCGACCACCAAACAAGGCCATCAGAAACTAGGAAACAGAACCATAAAAAGAAATCGAAAACAAGGACGAGGGTTAAGGAGAGCTCACTTACCAGAGGAGCTGAGCCCTTGCAAGCAGAGGAAGGAAGCCGCGGACCAAGGTCACAGTTGCCAGAGCATCCACTGCTCACAAGGAGTGAGAATAATTAGTAACAGTAAAAAAAACAAAGCAAAACCATAAAGCATGGAAGGAGAGTTTACCTCTATTCGAATGTTGGATGAAATCTAAGAGTCAAGCCACCCCACAACCATGACCTGCTACAGAATGTCAAGCTTACAGTGAAACAGCAAGACGAAAGCCTTGAAGACAAAAGTATAAACAAAACCACACAACAACAAACAAATTTACAGAGCCGAGGCAACCCAGGAGTATAGCTGAAGTACCACCCATAGAGCCATAAGGTAGGTGGCCAACGCAGGACCCATAGACGGGTGGAGTACCTTACAGAAGCCAAGGGTTTCATGCCCACGAAGCCAAGCTTTGAATCGATACACATAACTGATAAACAGAGGAGCGTCGCAACCATAGTCGAGCCATACAACCACGGAAAAGAAGAGACCAGCATAAAGCTAAGACCCACAACTATAGGAACCACAATCATTACCAGAGCTTGAAAACAGAAACCCTCATGGAGAACCATCCCGAGAATAGGATAACCGAAACCCTCAAGGAGCAACAGCCTGAACCCAGTAGCAGAGACCTCACCTCAATGGAGCAGCAGAGCACCGGAACAACAATAGAATGACAAAGGCTAGGGTTTCTTTGGCATAGTGAAGAGACGGGAGAAGCGAGACCCGTGGACAGGACAGTTGTCTTCACAACAATAACTCATTAGTACCACATCATAAAACCAATCAACCATAAAATCATCCACACAATCACACATTAATTATATGTTGTAAGTGATCAGGGCTGGTCCCATCAGAACAACACAAATAAATGGTCATAATGTAGTTAGCTAGATCTTCCCCTAGCTTCCCTTTGAATTTTGTAATATCAAAAGGGAATTTTGTTGGCAAGGGAGTGAATACTATATTGTGCATGATAGGGTCATTTGTGAGCTTCATTAAATTTTGAATATTCAATGAAGTGACAAATGGCAAGTTGAGAGATGCATCTACCATAATCTCAATTTGGTGACTAATAACTATGTGAGAAGGATATTTAACACCATGTAAGGTGGTGCCTTGCAAAGTTGATCCTAATTTAGATATGCCTAATAAAGGGGTATCAAACAATGATGGTTGTGGGGTATATTGAACTAGTGAAGCAACAAGACTATGGACACCTCTTAATAATGGTGAGAGGCCTTGTACATGACAAAAACATCAAGGAGTGAGGGGAAGGGAGGGCGAGGGGCTTCAAGTTGTTTTGACAAAGTGAATTAGTTGAGTAAAAGAAAAAAACCACTGTAAAAAAATAGTATGTGAATATTTCTTTAACCACTATGTAGTTTAAATGTTTTGATTAATTTGTACAGTATTTTCATGTTCATGAAAGGTGAAACAACCATAAAATAAAAAGATACATAAAATCCATCCACTTGAAAAGTAAATGGGTCTCCCAAATGTTTTTAACATTGAGGCATGACTTCACCAAAAGAAAACTGATGAAGGTTAAAAGGAGGGTATAATGAGGGGCATCATATACATGTTCCAAAGTGGCTCCAAATAACCATTCAAAATCACCTCCATATGTAGTCTTGTGCCACAAACCCAAATCTACCTCAATTACTTTGGACCATAAGCTACTCACCTCCAACTTTGCAGTGGGAGGGTCACTATTACTTCAACTCGAGCCTTCCATGTTTACAAAACCAAAAGAATATGAAATAAAAACCTTGAAAAGAGCTTGATTTAGGCACAACGCAGTCCATAACATCTCGTTGGGTCGAAATTCCATCTAGTTGAAGTGTATGGTATAGATCTTAAATGGACAACTATTTATATAACCAAAGTAAATAGGTTAAACCTTTAACATGACAAGAATTTTGATTTATATACTTACAATAACTAATTATTATCTCTAACAATTGTTATTGTGCTTAAAAGTGCATTTTTACATAGTTCAATATAAGTGAGACATAGCTTGGTTGGTACCCAAGTCTATTTGTGATCTGATTTAGAATATTAGATTATTGTGCTAAGATCCCCTCATATTGTAAACAAATTTCTTTCATTGTGCTTAAGGATTCATGAATTTTTGCAAGTAAAATGTAGAGTTTTTATGTTAATTTTATGAGCAATTTAACATAAATAAGAGACTGAACAACTGCATAAACATTTACAGAATATCATCAAAAAACACATTACAACAAGCATGTGATAAAGGAGTTCACCCCTCTTGGGCGTTGTCTCCTTGGTCCAACTTCCAATGGCTTGGGCCTCTCTATTATGCTCAAAAGTGTAAAAATATGTGTTTACAATGCTCAAATGCTTCTAAAACCTGCTCCAATCAGTCCAGAATAATAAAAAATGGTAACCTAGCCTCCTTTACCTCCTTATTTGGTTGAAAACTACCTTAGTTATGACTTCTGTCAGTCTTTCCACAATTTCCTCCTCCAAATTTGGCTAATTTCCTATTAAATTCATTATTTGGAGCTAATTCTGCCAGTGTCGCCGAAATTGGTGGGCCCACCAACTTCCCTGCTTATCTCGCGGTTAAGGCCAAGTGGTCACATGGTGGTTAGGTCTAGATGTTAGGACAATGGTTCTGGTAGCTCCACTGCAAATCGCAATCGGCGAGAACCAGTGGTCTTATGGTTTGTGCATGTGGTGGGGTGATTTGCGATTGCGATTGCGATATGGCAAACCCGATAGTATTATTAACTATAACGCTTAGTCATATCTCATCTAGGATCCTTTCGCAAATCGAAATTAGCGGAGAACCGACGGGAAACATAATGTAAGACTTTGCCTTCTGTTGTGTGCGATTGCAATTATCGTATCGCAACTCAAGTATGTGGGGGCTGATTTTTGCAATGCCTTCTGTGTTGTGAAGTGTGATTGTGATTTATCGCATCTCAACCGTGACCTTTCTTGGGGCCGATTCTTTAACATGTCCCACCTTCGATATGCGATTTGCGAAATGTGGGGGCCAATGGCAGCCTGTCACTTGGTATTTCCCCATTCATTGAATGACCTTACCACATCATCTTTTCCTGCCATATGTCGAAGTGAAACCTAAACTTTGACTTGCTCTAAATTCTTCATACGATCTCGGATTCGAGTGTCGTTCACACTATTGGAATCAAAATGACGAGCTCTTTAATCTGAAGCTAAGTTTATCAAGATTTTGACACTTTGAGTTTTGAGCCTAAATTTGAGCACCTGATCACTCCTCCCCACTGGAAGTCTTCTGGACCGCAAAACAATCACTCTCAATTGTCCAGCAGGTGAAGGTACAATTCCCTCACCTTTCCAACCTCTATCCATTTGGATTTTAAAGGATTTTTACCCTTGAGCCCCACTCGAAGATAATCAATACTTCCCCTTTTTGATGTCCTTGTTCTTTTGTCAAGTATAGTGTCTTGCTGAAGCTCATCAAGGAATTATGGAGAAAAGTCTTCAATAGATGGAATTTGACTAATCTCTCTTTGATCTTCAATCAAAGGAGGCTCATACAACATTAAATTCTCAACATTAACAACAATATAAATTTTCATATATGAAGGCAAATCCAACCTAAAGGCATTGTTACCAATATTTTCCAAAATTATGAATGGACCATATCTAATTGATTTCAGCTTTTTACCTTCTCCTTGGAGCTTCTCTTTGTTAATGTGAAGCTAAATTTCATCACCAACTTGGAACTTGTGATCGTGACGATTCTTGTTGTCCCTTGCTTTGTACTTGCCTTGGCTTTTCTCAAACTTTTCTTGAACCTTTTGGTGTACTAATTGGATTTTTTCAATGAACTTTCTTGCTTTGTCTATGTCACTATGACCTTCAATAGCAACATCTTTGCCAAAAATAAAATCCAAAGGATATTTAGGCAAGTATCCCAAGCATGCCTCAAATGGCAAAGTTTGAGTTGAAAAGTGCTTGTCTCGGTTGTAAGCATGCTGAATATAATGCAAATGTTCATCCCGCAACTTAGGATGCTTGCTGCAATACCCATGAAGAAGATGCATCACTGTTCTGTTCACCACTTCTGTTTGACCATCTGTATGTGGATGAAAAGTTTTAATCTTTTTCAATTTGGTGTCAATGAATCCCCACAAGCTTGACCAAAAATTCCCAACAAAAGAAGAATCTCGATCACTAACAATGGATGTGGGCAATCCAAAATGTACCCAAACATTCTGAAAGAATAACTGAGCAATTTGTTCAGCTGTAACTTGTTTTTTACATGGCATCAAAATACACATTTTGCTAAACCTATCCACAACTACATACAAATAATCATGGCTTCTTTTTGACAATGGAAGGCCTCCTACAAAATCCATATAAACACTCTTCCACGGTCATGTAGGAACCAGAAGTGGTGTGTACAATCCTAAATTCCTATTGCTAGGCTTACTAATTGCACATAATGAACATCCTTTAATAAAACGAGACACACTTTCAAGTATACGAGGCCAGTAACAATACCTCTATAGATGTGCCACTGTCTTACTTACGCCGAAATGATCAACAATAAGAGAATTATGTGCCTTTCTTATGATGTTAACTCTTTCTCACTTTGAAATACAAAGCTTGCCAAGATGGTACAACAAGTTATCATGCAAATGATAATCCAATTCCTCTACTTGGTTACCTTGACTCAAGGTTGCATAAACATCTTGAAAGTCATTATCTGATGCATGTTTCTTAATATAACTTTCATGTAAAATAGAATTATGCTTGAGTAAAGTAGTTGCACTAACAATAGGCCTATAAAGCATATCAACAAATTTATTGTAGATACCTCTCTTTTACCTGATTACCAAGTGGAATTGTTGAAGAAAACCCATCCATTGGAAGTGCCTTGATTACTAAAACTTTGATTGTTATTGCAGGTATTGCAATGGTTGATGATCAATGTGAATGATTGTTTCATTACCCATCAAGTAGTGTTTTCATTTTCTCAGACATTTCACTAATGCATACAATTGTTTATCATATATAGGATAGTTATTCACTGCACCATTAAAAGTTTTCGAATGAAAACATATAGGATTACCATGTTGCATGAGGACTACACCCATAGCATAGTCACTAACATCAGCCTAAATCTCAAACGACTGTCTCAAGTCTAGAAGTGTAAGTACTAGATTTGTACTAATCTTTTCCTTCAATGCATCAAAGGCCTTTTGATGTTTTCCTCCCCACTGAAAAAACATTTTCGCGCTTGTCAACGCATGCAAAGGAGTTTCTATAAGAGACAAATTAGCAATGAATTTCCTCCAATATTGGGTTGCTCCCAAAAGGCTTCTTATCTATGTAACTATCTTGGGCCTTGGCCAATTCACAATGACATCAACCTTAGAGGGATCTATTTTCAACTTACCTCCTCCAACAATATGACCCAAGTAAACTAAAGAAGTTTTTCCAAACTCGCACTTTGACATCTTAAGATACAACTATTCTTTTTTCAAGACATCAAGTACTTTTCTTACATGCATGTCATATTCATCACGAGATTTATTGAAAATTAAGATGTCATCTAAGTAGACTATGACAAACTCATCAATAAATGGCCTCAATACATCATTCATTACACGCATGAATGTAGTGGGAGCATTACATAAACCAAACGGCATAACTAACCATTTAAGCAAACCTGTTTTGTTTTGAATGTTGTCTTCCAAATGTCTCCTTCAACTATTCTAATTTGATGGTGGCCACTTCTTAATTCGAACATAATAAAATACTTTGCATCTTTCAATTGGTCAAGCAAATCATCTATTCTAGGTAGTGGGTAGCGGTTCTTTACCGTAATTTTGTTCAATGCACGGAAGTCCACACACATATGCCATGTTCCATCCTTCTTTGGCACCAAGACAATAGGTGAACCACAGGGCGAGGAAGATGGTCTTATGATCCTTTTGTTCAAAAACTCTTGAATTTGCTTCTTAATTTATGCTCTTTCCATCATCCACATCTTGTACATGCCAATGTTAGGAAGAAGACAATCTTGTTGCAACTATATCTCATGTTGGATTCCTCTCTTGGGAGGTACTCCCTTTGGTTCCTGAAACATCTCGTCATATTGGTTAACTACATCAACCAATTCAGATTTCATATTTGAATCACAACCTTTAAAAGCTTCATTATCAACATCATCCTGGGGTTTTATCATTAGAAGCACACAATTCTTGCTCGAATTCACTAGTCTTTTCATCTACCCTACATTTACAAGAGAAATATTTGTTTTCTTTCTATGAGCTCTCACAATATATTCTACACCATCTTTGAATAAATTATATATATTTTCATGTCTACGGAAGATAAATTTTATCTCATAAAGGTACGGGCTGCCCAAAACTATGCCACGGATATCTAACAGCACAACATCAAGCTCCACTTCATCTATGAAATTTGCAGTAATAGCAAATTTTAGTTTACACTTTCTAGTAACTTGCATTTGTGCATTGTCCCACACCCAACCAAGTGGATACGGTTTATGATGTGGAACGGTTTCCAAGTTTAAACTTTTGATAATGTTTCCATAGATAAGATTGGCTTGAGAGCCACTATCGAAAAGCGTATCAATCTTGTTGTGTTTTGATATCACCCTTATGTGAAAAATTTATGTTATCCTCTTTTCGTTTGGAGTTTCATTTTGTGAGTCTGAAGAACTAGTGCTGGAAATGGATTCTTTTCCTTTTAACCCCATGGCTATGAATTTAGTTTCATCGCTTGAATCAGATCCCAATTCCTGTTGAGTGGTTGCAGTTGTTTTTTGTTTTCCCTTGTTGTTGTTTTTCTTTAGTCTCATTTCAAGATGAAGCTTCCAGCAATGAGCTTCATCGTGACCCTCTTTGGAACAATTTTTGCATGTAACTTCCTTTCTTTTTTGATAGACGCATTTTCTTTGCCTTCCCTTTGAAAGCCTATTCCTTTCCTTTACTCTAAAATGGCTTTGTACTACCTTCTTTTGGAGTGTTTTTCCCTCTTGCCTTAATATGAGTGGCTTGCACACACACATCATCTAGATTATTGGGATTAAACAATAAGATAGTATGCTTAAGGTGACTTTGTAAACCCCCTATGTACTTCAGCAATGTGTCTTGTGATTGCAAATATACACCTAACATCAAAGACATTTTTCTGAATTCTTCGGTGTAATCTTGCACATTTTGACCTTTAAGCTGTCTAAAATTCTGCCAATTCATGATGACTTTTTGCGTATAAGCTAGAGGGTAGAATTTTCTTTTGATTGCAGCAATGAAATCAATCCTAAGACAACTTGATACATTGCAAACAAAATTTAAAAGTCAACTATCAAATTGACATGTAGTGTCGGTGAGCTCAACCTTATAATGAAAACTTAAAGACCAACCATGAAATTAATACATTGTGGGGTAAATTCGATTCATTATAACGAAAAATTTAAAATCAACTATCAAATTGCACATAATGGGATCAAGTTGCTAGACAAGCATCGACACAGGTGCTACAGGAAAAAAAATAAATAAATAAATTATATATATACAGAGAGAGAGAGAGAGAGAGAGAATTGTCTTTAGTGTGACTTTTTGGACTTTCCAGTGCCAGAATTCGGTGTAAACATTTAAGGTGAAATCTTGATTTGTGTTATTTAAACTGGTTTTTTTATTGTATATATGGATTCAACACCCTCAAAAACCCCTAGGGCACTTAGATTGTGCAAGGTTACCCACCAAACTTGTGATTTCAATAAATTTCTACTGGATTTTAGAGAATTTAGACCGGAAAACCCCACTAGAAAAGCTTCCAAAAAGTCGCACTAAAGACAACTCTTATACAACTCGTATATATATATATATATACTTATACTTAAATAGAAAAAGGAAAAATGAAGTAAAATAAAAATAAACCAAATGAAAAAAATAAATTTAATTAAAAAAGGTACAAATAACCATACAACATTAGAAAAAATTAAACTTAGAAAAAAAAAATTCTTCGGCCACCGAAGCCCAACCTTCGAGAGAGGTGGCAAGGGACAATTTCATGACAAAAAATAAATCAAATACCACAAAATATATTAAAAAACCATTAAAAAATAATAAAAAAATTAAACTGTAAAAATAAAAACTTAAAAATATAATAAATAAATAAACAAAAATAAATATGAAAACATATATAAAGTTTAAAAATAAAAAACTAGTCATATTTAAAAAAAATAAATACAAATTAAAATTCAAACAAAAAAATCAAACAATTGAAAAAAAAAATTAAACCTTAAATATTTTTTTTTAAAAGAAATTAATATATAACAAATAAGTAAATGAATAAAACAAACCAACAACAATATCCTATAGGAAAACGTAAAAAAAACAAAAAACAAAAGGTTGAACTTGTAAAAATATAAAAAAATTAACCGTAAAAAATAAATAAAAAAATAAAATAAATAAAAATAAATAAATAAAGATAAAGAAAAAAGTTCTCAATATATAATATACATATATATATTTTTATAAAATATAATAATATATATAAAGAAAAACAAATTAAACCAAAGAAAAAAAATCTAAAACTATTTTTTTAATTTAAAAAACAAAGTTGTCTTTAGTGCGACCTTTTGAAAGCTTTTCTGGTAGGTTTTTTCCAATATAATTTCTCTACAATTCGACCAAATTTATTGAAATCACAAGTTTGATGGGTAACCCTTGCACAATCTAAGTGCCATAGGGGATTTTGAGGGTATTGAATCCATATATAGTCAAAACACTAGTTTAAATAACACAAATCAAGATTTCACCTAAATTTTTTCAACCAAAT
>APFE031375428.1:2160-31257 GCA_000404065.3 Pinus taeda
GCACCCCCCCACATGGAGGGGTGTACAAAACTTCCTGGGGTATACATCCGGCTGAAACAAAGACCTCTGAACAATCAAGCTCCACACACAACAATATGAACATGACATCAAACTTTCAACAAGGGTTAGAATCATATGATTAGGGAAGTTGATAGGTATCATCAAATATCATGAATGCAAATTCACTTAGATAGCTTATTCCATCAAGTCTGGGCATCCAAATTTACTACATTGTCAAAATAATTAAGCTAAGGTCAACAAGGGGATTGATACACTCCCATCATCATGGTTATCATGCTTATCACAAATACTATGAATAGTATCAAGCTACCATATATAAGAATCAACATGCTAGCCTTCTTTATGGGATCAGAAAATCCATTGTTAGGAAACCAGCTCACAAAAGATAGAAAAGATAGATCAACACCTTAGAATTTAGCCTCTTCGAGGGGGCAACCTCCTTTACATTACACAATTGAATAATTCTTGGATGATACAAATGACTAAACCTCCCTTCTATATAGGAGTCTAAGGGGTCATAATATAATCAAGCCGACATAACAGTAATAACATAAGGGCACAATAATAACAATAGTGGGTTTCTATGGGGCACACTAATAGCAATATCGGGACAATAGGGGCACAATAATAACAATAAGGGATACAATGACAATAGTAATGGGGGAATCACTAGTATTATAGGGACCTAACATGCCCCTCTCCTTCCGAAAAGCATTGTACTCAACGCTTGAGTAGTTATGGTTGCTTCTGTATAAAATTCTCATCCTCCCATGTGGAATCTTCAGCGGATAAGTTCTTCCACTTGATGATATACTTCGAAATTGATCAATTTCATAGCTGTCGAGTTCTTATTTCTGTGACTGCTTCTGGTTCCAATATGATTTTTCCTTCCTCATCAAGTGTTTGGTCAATTCAGAGTGTCCTAAATTGATGTATTAATTGTCAATCTAGGAGTCGTAAATTGTTGAAGTGCGGCACACTATATGTGCAAGATAACCTATTTCTTATTCTTTTGTCGTTTTTGAGTTTTTATTTTGTTTTGGGTTTATTTTTGTTAATTCCCTAATGTGAGATGGAAATTCTAAAAGACATGTATGATATAAATGTTCAAGGTAATGATGTCTTTTAAAATGATTTTCGAAACTTCAAACTTTCTAAAAACATGCAATGATGAAACTAATTCTTGAAAAGAGAGTGAAAATGTGCCACTATTCTAATTAAACAATGGTGAACTAGTGACCATGAAACCCATTATCCTTGCTGCCATGAAAATATAAGAAAAATTAAACTCAAAGAAATCTAAGAATTGCAAGTAAAGTAAACTAAAATCACATTACATCAACTCATATTCTGACCCCTCACCATTCGAATCGCTCTGGCTTTAGGAGGTAACTGAGAATGTCATGAGCAATTCAATAACTAACTTGCAGAAAAATAAACTAATATCAAACTTACACACTTCATACTTCAATCCCTCACCATTTGACTCGCTCTGGCTTTAGGAGGTAACTGAGAATGTCATGAGCAATTCAATAACTAACTTGAGAAAAAATAAACTTATATCAAACTACACACTTCATACTTCAATCCCTCACCATTCGACTTGCTCTGGCTTTAGGAGGTAACTGAGAATGTCATGAGCAATTCAATAACTAACTTGCAGAAAAGTAAATGAGCAAAACTGAAATAAATAACACAATGCTGGAACTAAAAACTAAAGGAAATGAAAATCAACAGAAGGACAAGAATGATCCCATGTCATTAGTCATTAGAAAACTATGTGCTGCCCGGGCTACCTTTTGTGATCTGAAACAAAAGCACTAATCAATTAAAAATGTGAAAAACTATGGACAGCTATCAAGCGTTAACACCATAAGAACTGTGATACATATACAAGTGAATGGTTATGGCATAAGAACATAAAGAAATGAAACAAGAAACTTTACAATAATAAACAAGACCTCAACCTGTGCAGGGGCCCTCTGCACAATCCTCGGACAGTCAATGATCAACCACCAATTGAGATTAAAAATAGAGACTTCTCATGTATTAAAATGCAATCACAATACAGTG
Organism: Pinus taeda; assembly: GCA_000404065.3. NCBI lineage: Eukaryota > Viridiplantae > Streptophyta > Pinopsida > Pinales > Pinaceae > Pinus > Pinus taeda. Next base: position 4,255 of record APFE031375428.1, read on the forward strand.
ATAAAGTTACGGCACAGTGGGTTTCTTTATAGTCAAAATTACATTGTCAAAAGCTAAATCCTATGCGTATGAGAATGCATTATTTATAACAGAGGATAATATAACTGTCTTCCTACATTCGGTGCTGATACAAGACACATAAACAACCACGTCCCGAGATTTAGCATTATGGCTGCCATGAGGATTTAATCTTTGGAAGGTGGCTATTGGATCCGGTTCATGGAGCAGTCCACAGGTGTTAACTTGTCCCCCGAGATCTAGGAACAACCACACAAAGCTTCACGTGGTGAAAAACAGAGTTTTATCACCGTAGGACTCTTGAGTTGACCACCGTTTTGCCCACCGTTGACTATGGCCTTTTTTGATGAATTCGACTGAGCCAATAGGACCTGGTCCATGTCCACGTCGGTTGCAACTTGCCCATGTGGCTTGATTCGCCTGAAGACACCTGCAATATAGACTTTGACAAAACAACTGCGGAAACTTGGGTTGGCTATGGAAAGTGACAAGATTCTGCAGCTTATAAACAAAAATCTAGTTCAAATAGCAACACAAACACATAGTCAAGAAACCACTTTAAATGCCCTTTTTAAGACTATTATGCAATGATATTGATGATTTAGGAGGTTTAGATGAATGGAAAGAAGCTAGAAAAAGGTGTAGGAAAGATGCAGTTTTGGGACTCAACATACCCCCACTGTGAAGGTGTTGCATGTCCTCATGCAACCAAAATTTGGGCTACCTCCCCTTCAAACCATATGTTCTGAAGCTTATGCCAGTACATCCAACCCTCTTCCTCTCTTTCTTGGTGCTACTAACATCCTGGGCTTCTTCATCAAGCATCTGAATTTAACACTAACCAGTGCTCTACTTATCTTTTTGTATTTCTTCTTCAATTTTCTGTTCTTTTTGTGCCTTAGTCCCAGGTGTAGCATTGTGTTGTCATGGATGATCTTGTCCAGTCTGCTCTATTCTTTGGGTGCTCCATTTTCATTTTTAATATGTCGATTTAAAACCTCTAACTCAAAGATTTCTTGTTTCAATGATTGGACTAGGGCTTCTTGTGCTATGTGAGGTTGAGTGGATGAAGTGCTGGGACCTGTGGCTGTTCTTTCCAAGGATTCTATGTAATCATACACCTGTTGCTGCTTTGGATCTATTTCGGGTGTCGTTTTCCTGGGGCTATCCCCAAAATGCTGTGCAGGAGAATTGACTTCAAATTCTGGCCAAAAAGGACATATGTCATCACGTTGAGGACTAGTTTCAACACTTGGTTGAGAATGAGGTGGACTACTGCCAGCTGGGGTTTGTTCAGGTGTTCCTTCTCCCAAATCAACAAAATGGGGTCCTTTTGTTTGTGTTTTTCTCCATTTTCCTTCAAGCTTGCTACTTCTTCTTACATATTGCGGACTACTGTCTTTTCCTTTTGTTTTCCTTTCCCTTTCTTTTTGGCCATAGCTGACTGCTTCTAAAGGTGAACCAATCTCTCAGACAATACTTGATGGTCTTCTTCTGAGGAAGGGGTTTGATGCACAACCTCAATTCTTCTTTTCGCTTTTGATTTTGTTGGCTTTTTACCCTCAGTCTCTTCCTTCCTCCTTTTAGACAGTCTAGTTTTCTCAACTGTTTTAGTAGGAGCCTTTTCCTTCTCCCTTTTAGACAGTCTTTCTTCCCTAGTAGTTTTCTCATCTGTGTTAGTAGGAGGGCTTTTAGTTTTATCATTTGTTCTGTTTCTTCTACTTCTTTTTGATGTACTGCCTTCAGGGGTTTCTTGGGGTTCTTCAAAGAAATTTCTAATTAAAAATTGCTCCCAAGTATCCTTTTTCTCCTTTAATTGTTTTTCTATCAGGATTTTTATGAGACCATGGTGATACAAATGTGGTTCTATGTCCCCTAGATGCTTTTGAACAGTTATAGACATCTTTTTCAAACTGTTTAGTAAGAAATATGGCAAATTAAGGACCTGGTTGTCTAGGAAATTCATCAACAGATGTGCATGATACATGTACATTGCTCCAAAAAATCCCTCACAGGTGATAAATTTTTGAATAACTAACAATAAGCTAGCCCATTCTTCTTTTAAAACATGAACAAGAATTCCCTTTTTGAAAACGGTGACGTCCATACCTAGTTCTGGTAAGATCACTCTCCATGCTTCATCACCAATGCCCCGGTTCTTAAACCAGCGTTCACCTCCCTAGGGAAGCTCTGTGGCAGCTGCTATTGATGCTTCAGTTACTGTGAATTTTAGGTCTCCAATCTCCACCTCTAGTCCGTTTAAAGACCTCGCAAAGGCCTTTGTAACCTCCCTATGGTAGCCTTTGAATTTCTGGATAAAACGTAACCACCTAGCCTTCTTCAACATATCTTTCACTTGCAGATATCCTTCAATAAACTTAGGTCCCTCTAGTTCTGCCCTCAACAACCATCCCATCCTTCCTTCTATTCTTTAAAACTCATCTGAATTAGCAGAGATGGTCAGGGTTTATGAAGGAGACCAGCAACTGTAAGCGGATATCAAAGAATAGGTACACAGAAGAAGCGAAACAAAGAACAAAATGGGGTGAAGGCTTATGTAAGCATGGTGGAAATGAAGCCGTGAGGTCAATAGAACAGTAGGGGGAGCAAGTGCATCCAGTAGCTTTTAAAATTGGGTGACTATAGAATGGACGCAAGAAATTTTATAAAACGATGCGGATTTTGTGCGGCTGAAAGAAGCCGTAGTCAAATCAACCACGATTCATAATGAAAAATGGAGTGTGAGAATATTTCCAAACTTAAGTTAAATCCAGGAATTTAATCATAGGACCATTGGAAAATAAATGCATGGCTTATGGAGGAATGGCGTGGAATGAAATGGTTATAGAGGCGATTTCGTTTAATCATTGCATATAGTTGAGCTTGTGATTTAATAACTATGCAAAAAAAATGTGTTAGAATGCCATTTGAAATAAAGTTTTGTTCATACCTTTGGAATTCTTGTCATTTTTCCTTAGTCTTCAATCAGTTGCTCCTCATTCGTGCTTTTGAATGCCTTATTTCTTCATAATATATCCTCATACCTGCATTTGAGTTCATGATTGCTGAACCAACATCTGACTGTAAAAATTTGTTTTTTTTGAAAAACAGAGTAGTGGATGCAGAAACCCAACTAGCTGCGGAATCAGTGAGCAACTGCGGAAACTGACCCAACAAGCTTATAACTGAATGAGATGTATAAATGATGACTGACTAGATGGAAAAAAGTCATAATTTTTTTATTAATGAATGGAATGAAATGGAGTTGAAATGAAGTGATGTGCAATGGAAATGAGATGGAGTGGAATGAGGATGATGTGGAAAGGAAATGAGATGGAGTGGAATGAGGATGATGTGGAATAGAATAAAAAATGAGAGAGAATTTTTTTTGTTGGAAAATATAGGGTGTCAGGAATCCTGATTTTCGCCCTACATTTTCAATATAAGGCTGCCAATCAATGATTGGTTTTCAGGCTTATACAAATTTATTTATTTATTTATTTATTTTTATTTGACAGAAAAGAAAAAAGGCTAGGCTGGTGGAGAAGAAGGATTCTTCTTCACCAGCCCTATTGCAGAATTATCTTGAAACATTTTGACAAATTCCTCTTTTGAGAGTGGCTTATGATAGATCTTTAGTCTGTGGCCATTCACAATAAGAGGAGTTTGAAATTCATCAATGGTCTTGATTCTTACCGCTCCATTGCTAAAGAATTTATCAATCTCATATGGCCCAAGCCAATGAGTCTAAAATTTGCCTTTAAAGTCTTTAAACTTAGAATCAAATAGCAATGCCCAGTCTCCTTCTTGAAACTTTTTCTCTTTGAAGTATTTATCATGCCACTTAGCTCTTTGATATTGAACTAGATCAGTTCTTAGGATTGCTTCTTATCTGATCTCATCTAGCTCATTCAACTGCTCCATTCTATGCTTTTGGGCTTTCGATAGATCCATTCCCAACTGAACTTCCATCTTGAAGGTTTTGACTTGGAACTCAATGGGGAGCAGGACTTCTTTCCCATAAACAAGTTCATAGGGGGAATGTCCTGTTGTATTTCTCCATGTAGTTTTGTAGGCCCACAAGGCTTCAGGAAGCCTTTCTGCCCAATCTCTTCTGTGTAGATGAACAGGTTTGGTGATGATGCTTTCAATAACTTTGTTTGTAGACTCCACTTGGCCATTTGCTTGCAAATGGTAAGGAGTATATTTCCTGTGCTTGATTTTGTATTCTTCCATCAGCTTCTCCACCATGTTGGATGTAAATTGACGTCCCTGATCTGTCACAATTTCTCTTGGGACACCAAAGCGAGGAAAAATATCTTCATAAAGAAAACTAACAACTGAATTTTCAGTAGCAGAAAGTAATGCTTTGTCTTCTACCCATTTAGTGACATAATCAGTACATACCAATATATACTTCTTTTGTTTAGATGGTGGATTAATAGGTCCAATGAAATCTAATGCTGATTTTTCAAAGGGTTCGATGAGTACCTGTGGCTGTAATGGCATTTCATTTGAAAGAGTCGGTTTCCCTACTCTTTGGTAGCCGTCACACCATTTGACATATTCTTTTGTATCTTTGAAGAGGGAAGGCCAATGATATCCTAAAGAAAGGATTTTATAGGCCGTCCTTTTGTCAGCAAAGTGTCCGCCGCATGGTTCATCATGACATGCCTTGAGGATGTCAGGTATTTCATATTCCCTAACACATCTTTTGATCACAAAATCTGGCCCTGTTTTAAACAATTCATTAGAAATCCATGAATATTTTGAACTCTCCTGAATAATCTTTCTTATTTCACTAGGAAATAGATGTGGAGGTAGTTTCCCTATAACCAAATAGTTAGCAATATTTGCATACCAAGGAGTCTTAGTAGTTACTGCAAACAAATATTCATTAGGAAACTTATCCTCTACAGGAGAATCTTCTTTAGTATTTTGGATCCTAGACAAGAAATCAACTATTGTATTTTGTTTCCCTGGTCTATCCAACATAGTAATATTGAATTCTTGTAACAGTATGAGCCACCTTGTAACTCTGCCATTAGTAACAGGTTTGTTCATTAGATATCTAATAGTAGAATGATCAATATGGATAAAAGTTTCATAGCCTGTTATATAATGTCTAAACTTATTGATTGCATGAACAACAGCTAAGAACTCTTTTTCAGTCACAGTCTAATTCAACTCAGTGGGAGTCAAATTTTTACTAGTATAATAAATGGCATAAGGAACTAAATCCTTTTGAACCAACACGGCTCCTAGAGCTGTATCTGAGGCATCTGTAGAAATATGGAAAGGGAGTTTCCAATTTGGTCCTCTCAAGATAGGTGCTTCAGATATTCTTGTTTTCAAAGTTTCAAAGGCATTTTGACAATCATGATCCCATTTGAATTCACAGTCTTTTGTAGGCAGTTTGAAGAGTGGAGATGCTATTTTAGTGAAGTTTTCTATAAATCTTCTATAGTATCCAGTGAATCCTAGAAAAATTATAACATCTCTTTGACAATTTGGAATAGGCAACTTGGAGATGACTTCAACTTTTGATCTATCAACTTTAATCCCATCTCCTCAAATGTGATGTTCCAAAACAATACCTTCAGTAAACATCATAAAAAAAAAATCATGACTTAATGAAAGATTTGTCTCTTTACATCTTATAAGTACTTTTTCCAAATTCTCTAATTCTTCTTCAAATGAGTCACCATAAACTGTAAAATCATCCATATAAACCTCTACACAATCATGGATTAAATCAGAAACAATTCCTAGTACTGCTCTTTGGAATGTTGCGGGTGCATTACATAATCCAAAAGGAAGCACTCAGTAAGCAAAATTTCCCCATGGACAAGTAAATGTGGGCTTATCTTGATCTTCAAGTGCTACCTGAATTTGATTGTAGCCACTAAAACCATCCAAGAATGAAAAGTACTTTTTGCCTGCTAGTGTATCTAATACCTGATTGATAAAGGGCAAAGGGAAGTGATCCTTCAAGGTTGCTTTATTCAATTCCCTTTAATCAATGCATACTCTCCATTTACCATTCTTTTTAGGTACTATAAACAAAAGAGAAACCCATCGGCTATCTGAAATTGGATAAATGAAGTTTACATTGAGTAGTTTTTGGAGCTCTTCTTTCACTATCTCCCTAAGGTTTGGATTCATCCTTCTCTGAGGTTTTCTGATTGGTCTACTATTTTCCTCGATGTAAATGTGATGAATACAAGTCTTAGGGTCAATACCTTTCATATCAATATATTCCCATGCAAATGTAGTAGAATGTTTTTGTAAGATTTTGGTTAGTTATCCCTGTTGTGATTTTTCCAAGTTTTTGTTGATATTCAATGTTTTACCTGGAGAAATTTCAATGGTGGAACTACCAAAATATTCCATAGAGTAAAGAGACATTTGTCTAATTCTGAATATATTTCAAAATTTTATAATGTATTCAAAATTTGACTATCTTCACTGATTTCAAAAATGGTAAAGACAGGTTGTATAGTGTCCTCATCATCGACCCATTCATTATCTCCTACTTCTGTAATTGCTTTTGTTGGAGGATACAAATTGAATTTCTTTTTCGAATTACCATCAGAAATGTACATATCCCCAGATCTACAACTAATGAAAGCATCAACTGTGGCTAGCCAAGGTCTTCCTAGAATGAGTGGATGCCCTCCTAGATTACTCTTGGGAGTCAAAATCATGAAATCCACTGGATATTCCCAAGAATATAAGGAGACCGAAATATCTTCTAATACACCATCTGGTTTGATTATAGATCGATCTGCAAGTTGCAGTAAGGTGGGTGTAAAAAGAAGATTAAGAAGTTTTAGCTGTTCCATAGTCTCTCTACTCATAATGTTGATAGCAGCCCCTAAGTCAATCAAAGTATTTGGAATTTCTACCCCATTGATATGTGTCTTAACAATTGGACTACCAGGATCTACATACTTCTGCATGGTAATTTTTCCTATCGTGATATCTGCAATTTTTCCTACCAGGTGGATTCTTCTTGTATCTCTTGGTTTCCTTCTTGGTCTTTTGAGACTCAACTCCTTTATTGTTTTTTCTAGAATAGGAATCTCTCTAATGGCTTGTAGCAAGGGAATATTGATACAAACATTCTTTAATTCATCTAGGAAATCATAGTCAGGAAACAAGATTTGTTTTTCCACTCCTTTGTCAATTTGTAACCTTTTAGGAAAAGGAGGTGTGGATGAAGATGCAGGTTGCTCAACTATAAGAGTTGTGGGGGTTGACTCTTTTTCTTTTTCTTTTTGAGTGTTTGGGTTTTGAAGAGATACTTCAGAAGCTTTATTGGCTTCAAGGGAATCTTCCTCAAAAATACTTTGCTTTTGAGTATCTATAGAAGGTTTTTCTAAAACTCTACCAGATCTAAGTTGTACATCATTGAGAGGAACAATCATATAGGTAGGAAATTGTTGTCCTTATACCATGTAAACATTTTGAGGATTTTTATTATTGGGATTTTGCAATGGCTGGGAAGGTAGTTGATTTTATTTTTTTTGGAATGGAAGCAAGAGTTGAGAATTTTGTTGAGGAGTTTGTTGTTGTTGTGGGAATGGTAATGAAATTTGTGGATTTTGATTTGGAAGTTGTGGAGCTTGTTGGTTTGGAAAGGATGGAGGATATTGATAAAATTGAGCAAATCTCCCCTAAGGATTTTTCATACCTTGTACCCATAATTGATATGGATTTTGAGATTGGGGCCAAGGTTGTTGCCAAGGATTCCAATTTGGCGGGGGTTGAAAGTTCATAGGATTATTGAACCCTTGATTTTGTTGCCCCTGCCATGGTCTCCTTGTAACAAAACAGAGAGAATCTACTGAATTTGGATCTTCTTGAAAGACAGCTTTGAGGCCAGGAATTGAAGGACAATCCTTGGTCTCATGGCTTTCCGAGCAAATCATACATGTTTCTACAACTTTTGCATCCAAGGGACATTCCCTTAGAGCATGTTTCTTCCTACATTTTGGACAAAAGATGGCCAAATCTTCGGCTTCTGCTTTATGCTTGTTTTGTATTTTAAGGTTGTCTAGTTGCTCGCTAAGGCTCCCTAAAATATCAGTTTTGAACTCATCAAGCATATTGCCAATCTCTACCCTACTTACTGAAATGGTTGTAGATTTGTTTGCTCTAATCAGAGAAGTATCTCTAGGCCCTTTTGTAGTTTTAGATTTTCCTCTTGAGAGATGGACACATAGTTCTGCTATGTCATGAAGTGGAAGTTGAGAGATATCTCCCTTTCCCATCATGTTTAAAATGTCTACCCATTCATCTCTACTGGATTTCAATAGAAGGGATTTCATGGTTTCCTCATCTATATTACTCATTTTTGCTCTCTTTAAGTTGTATTGAAATCTTTTGAGTAGATCCTCCAAGTTTTCATCTTCTTTTTGCATCATCTTGAATACCTCATCCTTATGATTAGTGGGCATGCAATAGTCCAGGTATCTATCTAAAAATGTTTGTTTCATATCATTCCAACTATTAATAGACTGAGTGGCTAGTCCCATGAACCATTTCAAAGCAGCTCCTTTTAATGTTGAAGGAAACAGTTTGAGTTTTTGAGAGTCTTCCATATAATCATAGGTTCGACACAAGACTTCAAACTCAAATAGAAATGTTTCGGGATCCTCACTTCTCAACCCATGAAATTTTGGGAGTACAGATGGTGAAATGTTTTTCATTGTTGTATGGGTTTCCTCATCGGCTATAAGGAATCCAAATGAGTTATCCTTATCCCTATTTCCTCCGTTGTTACCTCTTCCTCCTCCATTTCCTCTTCCATTGTTTCCTCCTCCTCTACCTCTACCTCTACTTCCAAATCCATCTACTACTTCTTCTGTCATGATAATTTCTTCAGAGTCCTTAGAGTCCTCTGGTTCTTCTATTAAGGGAGGATGAGAGGGAGTTTCTTCCTTCTCTTCTTTAGGTGATTCTACTTCTTGAATTACAATATGTTCTCCTCTAGAAGTAAAGAAAGGGTCTTCCTCTAAATGAGATTTGGTAGATGGTGTAGGAGAATCCTCTAATTCAGCTACTCCTTGAATTCTAGGAATCTTAAGACTAGGGGTAGATGGTGGTCAATCTTGTCTATGCCTTGAAGAAGATGGAGTTGTGAAAATCGAACTCTTGGCTCTAGCTATAAACCTTCCCCTAGAATCTCTTGCTTTATGCATGTCATTTTTTTTATTTTCAAGTTGGGCTAATAATTCTCTTTCTGATCTTCCAGGTCACACTGGGTGCAAGAAGAGAGCATACTTAAGAAATTATTGAACCAATAACTCTCTTTTCTGATCCTCCATATCACACTAACTGCAAGATGAGAGCATACTTCAAGAAGTTATCAATTTTTCCCTTCTTTTTATTGTTTTTTTTTTAGGAAATTGGCTACCTAGTTACACTTCCCCGGAAACGGTGCCAAAATGTTTGGTCAATTCAGAGTGTCTTAAATTGCTGTATTAATTGTCAATCCGGGAGTCGTAAACTGTTGAAGTGCGACGCACTATATGTGCAAGATAACCTATTTCTTATTATTTTGTCGTTTTTGAGTTTTTGTTTTGTTTTGGGTTTATTTTTGTTAATTCCCTAATGTGAGATGGAAATTCTAAAAGAAAAGTATGATATAAATGTTCAAGGTAATGATGTATTTTAAAATGATTTTCAAAACTTCAAACTTTCTAAAAACATGCAATGATGAAACTAATTCTTGAAAAGAGAGTGAAAATGTGCCACTATTCTAATTAAACAATGGTGAACTAGTGACCATGAAACCCATTATCCTTGCTGCCATGAAAATATAAGAAAAACTGAACTCAAAAAAATCTAAGAATTGCAAGTAAAGTAAACTAAAATCACATTACATCAACTCATATTCTGACCCTTCAACATTCGACTCGCTCTGGATTTAGGAGGTAATCATAAAAAAATTGAGCAATCTGATATCTAATTTGCAGAAAATAAAACTAATATCAAACTACACACTTCATACTTCAATCCCTCACCATTCGAATCGCTCTGGATTTAGGAGGTAATTGAGAATGTCATGAGCAATTCAATAACTAACTTGTAGAAAAATAAACTAATATCAAACTACACACTTCATACTTCAATCCCTCACCATTCGAATCACTATGGATTTAGGAGGTAACTGAGAATGTCATGAGAAATTCAATAACTAACTTGCATAAAAGTAAACTACTATCAAACTACACACTTCATACTTCAATCCCTCACCATTCGACTCGCTCTGGCTTTAGGAGGTAACTGAGAATGTCATGAGCAATTCAATAACAAACTTGCAGAAAAATAAACTAATATCAAAATACACACTTCATACTTCAATCCCTCACCATTCGACTCGCTTTGGCTTTAGGAGGTAACTGAGAATGTCATGAGCAATTCAATAACTAACTTGCAGAAAAGTAAATGAGCAAAACTGAAATAAATAACACAATGTTGGAACTAAAAACTAAAGGAAATGAAAATCAACAGAAGGGCAAGAATGATCCCATGTCATTAGTCATTAGAAAACTATGTGCTGCCTGAGCTACCTATTGTGATCTGAAACAAAAGCACTGATCAGTTAAAAATGTGAAAAACTATGGATAGCTATCAAGCGTTAACACCATAAGAATTGTGATACATATACAAGTGAATGGTTATGGCATAAGAACATAAAGAAATGAAACATGAAACTTTACAATAATAAACAAGACCTCGGCCTATGCAGGGGCCCTCTGCACAATCCTCGGATAGTCAACGATCAACCACCAATTAAGCTTAAAAGCAGAGACTTCTCATGTATTAAAATGCAGTCACAATACAGTGATAAAGTTACGACACAGTGGGTTCCTTTACAGTCAAAATTACATTGTCAAAATATAACTCCTATGCGTATGAGAACGCATTATTTATAACAGAGGATAATATAAGTGTTTTCCTACATTCGGTGCTGATACAAGACACGTAAATAATCACGTCCCGAGATTTAGCACTATAGCTGCTGTGAGGATTCAATCTTTGGAAGGTGGCTGTTGGATCCGGTTCATGGAGCAGTCCACATGTGTTAAATTGTCCCTCGAGATCTTGGAACAACCACACAAATCTTCACGTGGTGAAAAACAAAGTTTTATCACCGTAGGACTCTTGAGTTGACCACCTTTTTGCCCACCGTTCACTATGGCCCTTTCTGATGAATTTGACTGAGCCAATAGGACTCGGTCCATGTCCACGTCAGTTGCAACTTGCCCATGTGGCTCGATTTTCTTGAAGACACCTGTAATATAGACTTTGACAAAACAACTACTGAAACTTGGGCTGGCTGCGGAAAGTGACAAGATTCCGCAACTTATAAACAAAAATCTAGTTCAAATAGCAACACAAACACATAGTCAAGAAACCACTTTAAATGCCCTTTTTAAAACTATTATGGAATGATACTGATGATTTAGGAGGTTCAGATGAATGGAAAGAAGCTAGAAAAAGGTGTAGGAAAGATGCAGTTTTGGGACTCAACATCAAGTTCTAGCAATATTGTTTGAACTGGGAGCTTGTCACCTATAACCTTCCTTAAACATAAAACATGGAAAATTGGGTGCACTCGGGAAGTTACAGGAAGCTCCAATTTGTATGCCATAGTACCAATATTTTGCAGCACCTTGTATAGACCATAATACTTTGGTGATAACTTATTATCCTTCTTAGCTTGACTGAGGGACATTTTTTTATATGGTTGTAGCCGTAGGAATACCTAGTCACCTACATCAAATCTTCTTTCGCTGCAATGTTGATCTGCTTGTTGTTTCATTCTATTCTACGCTAACGTGAGGTTATCCTTTAAGATTTGGAGAACTTGTTGTTGATTCTTGATGTGATGTTCCACTGCTTGAGCCTTAGAATTTTCTCTTAAATATGATGTCATGATGGTGGATGATATCCATAAAGTGCCATAAATGGGGTCATTTTTGTTGCAGTATGGAAGGAAGTTTTATACCACCATTCAGTTAGAGGCAACCATTTGACCCATTTTGTCTGTTTATCGTATACAAAGCAATGAAGATATCCTTCCAAACATTTGTTTACTATCTCAGTTTGCCCATCAGATTGAGGACGATAAGATGAGCTATAAGCTAACTAAGTACCTAGATAAGAAAATAATTATGTCCAAAAATTTCTAGTAAAAATTGGATCTCTGTCACTTACAATAATCTTTGGGTTTCCATGTAGCTTTTGAATTGTTTCCATAAATGCCGTAGAAACTATATTGGCTTTAAATGGATGTGATAATGCACAAAAGTGTGCATACTTGGTAAGTCTGTCAACTACCACCATGATGACACTCTTTCCTTCGGACTTGGGTAAACCTGTGATAAAATCCATTGAAACCTCCTCCCAACGTTGGCTTGGAATGGATAAAGGTTGTAATAGTCCTAGGGTCTTAATTGTTTCAACTTTATTTTGTTGGAAAACCAAACATTCCGCCACAAAATTTTGAATATCCGATTTAAGGCCATCCCAAAAAAATTCTTTCTTAACCCTGTGGTAAGTTTTTAAAAATCCTTAGTGCCCTCCCAAGGGAGAAGTGTGCAATTCCATAAGAATATTTTGTTTGAGTTGGGAATTCTTACATAGGTATAAGAAATCTTTGTACCATAACGAATCATTTTTCTAGCTAAATGTATAAAATGTACTAGAATCTTGTTGTAACTTTTGAATGAGTGCCCACACTTCTTCATCATTCTTCTATTCATCCCTTGCTTCGTTTATCCAATCTGGTTGGATAATAGAAATGGCACACACTAATGCTTCCACATCCTCATCCTTTCTTGAGGGTGCAACTGCCACAACATTTTGCTTCCCTTTTTTGTAAATGATTTCAAAGTCATAACCCAACATCTTTGTGACCCATTTTTGTTTCTCTTCAGAGGATAATCTTTGTTCTAAAAAGTATTTAAGACTATCATGATCCATTTTTACCTTGAGGTGTCTTCCCATTAGGTAGAGTCACCATTTCTTAAGTGCATGTAGTATTGCTAACATTTCCTTCTCATAAATAGCTTTGTGTAAATACTTTCCTCTGATTGGACAACTTTCGAAAGCAATGGGTATTTCGTCTTGCATTAAAACAACACCAATTCCATTTCCTGAAGCATCACATTCCATAATAAAGGTTTTTGTGAAGTCCGACGTAGCTAAGACCAGTGCTTGGCACATTGCCTCTTTAAGATGTTCGAAGGCCTTTGTTGCTTCTGGAGTCCATGAAAATGCATCTTTCTTCAATAATGTTGTTAGAGGTGCTGCTATTCTCCCATAATTCTTAACAAACTTGCGATAATACCCTGTCAACCCAAGAAATCCTCGCAGATGATTTATGGATGTGGGAATTTTCCATTCCTTAATGGCTTTAATTTGGCTAGGGTCTACCTTAACTCCTTCATGAGATACAATATGACCCAAATATTCCACCTCCTGGACTCCAAAGAAACATTTGGATCTTTTTGCATATAATTGTTTCTCCTCCCATAGTTGTAGCACCCTGTCAACATGTTCAACATGATCCTTCCAAGACTTGTTGTAGATTAGTATATCATCAAAAAATACTAACACAAATTTTCTAAGGAAGGGTTTGAAAATGGAATTCATCTAACCTTGAAATGTAGAAGGTGCATTGGTAAGGCCAAAAGGCATGACCAAAAATTCATAATAACCCTCATGAGTTCTAAATGTTGTTTTTGGAATGTCTTCAGTCTTCATTCTAATTTGATGATATCCTGAACGAAGATCCAGCTTGGTGAAGTAAATTGATCCATGTAGTTCATCCAATAATTCATCAATGACAGGAATGGGAAATTTATCTTTAATAGTGAGCTTGTTGAGCTCCCTATAATCTGGACACATGCGCCATGATCCATCCTTCTTGTACACCAATACTACTGGAGTAGAGAAAGAACTTTGACTAGGTTGAGTTATACTAGCCTCTAGCATTTCTGCAACCATATGTTCAATTTCACTCTTTTGGGCATAGGGATATCTATATGGCATGATGTTTGGAGGAACACTTCCCAGACTCAAATGAATAGCATGATCATGATCATGAATAGGTGGGAGGCCTTTGGGAGTCTCAAATACTTGGAATGATTGTCCAAGATATTTTGGAGATCTAGAGAAATAGATGATTTCGATGTGGGAACCTCTAGCGAACATAATTGTGCAATTACGCCTCGTTTTTCCTTCTTTAGAAGCTTATTCATACCGTTAGAGCTGATTATCTTTCCTATTTTCCCTGCAATACCCCTTAATTCAACTTCCTTTCCTTCCGCAAAATTGCATGAAAAGTTCTTGAAAAATAAAATCTATTGTACCCAAGGTTTGTAGCCATTGGATTCCTAGTACAACATCACCACCCATTGGAATGGAAAGCATTGGGCTATTCAATACATATTCTCCCATGGATAGCTTAATATTATGACACTTTCTAGAGAAATTTATGGTTCCTCCACTTGAAACCATCACTTGACACTCTGGTGCTGGATATAGGAAGCAATTCAATTCCTTGGCTATCTTACAATGAATAAAATTATGGGTACTTCCTGAATCAATCAACCATTATTACCTTTTTCCTTCTTGATATGTCCTTCTATATTGATAGTTTGAGGAGTGGTAATTCCAGCCAATGCATTACAAGATATGGCCGGATTCATTTCTTCTTTATCTAGGGTTTGTTCATGGAGTATATCCTCTTCTTTTGACATTTATTTTTCCTTTTCTTCCTCCTCTTCAGAATCTATGTAGAATAATTTCTTCTCAGCACACTTTTGACCTTTAGTGTATTTTCTATCAAAACTGTTAGAAAGCCCTTTTGCTCTTTTTTCCTCCAATTGTTGCGGTGTCAACCTTGTAGATTGTGGAAGACTAGGGGCAACAACACTTCCATCTTTATAGTTGTGAGTGGTAGGCTTCTTGGTTGCCATAATTTTTCTTTCCATTTTCCTTTCTAACCTAAATGCCTTATCTAATGAATCAGGTTCCCAAAGGTGAACCTCATGTTGGATATTATCCTTTAAAGTCCCTATGAACACATCAATCCTATGTTCCTCTGGAATATCTTTTACCCTTATGTTCAATTTTTGAAAGTCCTCAATGTGCTCGATCATTGAACCCTTTTGTTTGAGATTTATCAATTGGCTAAAAAAGTGTTGCTTTTTGTATCCTCATAATGTGATATCATTTCTTCCGTAAAAATTTCCCAAGTGACAATTTGTTTACGAGAGCAAAGCCATCGGTACCATACAAACTGATTTGGTTCCAAATATAAAGTTGCAATACGTACCTTTTGTGTGTTTTGCACATTATGGAGATTGAAAAATTGCTCCATCTATAGTATCCATGTTCCGGGATCCTTGCCATCAAACTTCCTCATATCAATTTGTTTGGAACATGGTGGGTCTTCAAATCCAACATTAGAGTCCTATGAAAATCATGATTAACATTTCTTTTGTTCTCATCATTAGTTTCCTTTACTACCCTTTCACCATTAGTAACCATTTCTTGTAGCAACTTATTCAAATTTATCTTCAATTCTTCCATCTTAGCAACCATGCCATTCATCTTAGCTTCCATGCCATCCATCTTAGCTTCAAGTACTATTTGTGAGAGTGAAATTTTTTGTACTTAGTCTTGTAATTTTGATATATCATGTTGCATTTCTTCCTCTTCTTCATGAGTCATGCTAGAGATTTCAGGTTTCTTACTAGGTGTTTTCATTTTCTTTTTTCGGGGCATCAATTAATGCTAATAATTATTCACTATTCCCTTTGAATTCCTTCAAACTAATTTTTCAAAACAATCTTATGCAAAATTTAAAAAAGACTACACACTTATTTTTCACTTTGTAAGAGCTTGATATTGAATCTGTTGTATCTCTGTAACTACAAATCTCAAATATCTAAAATCACGTCCTGCAGTAGCCTTTTCTGTCCTCTTTCTAACCCCATGAGTCTAATCAAGATTAGATTCTCTAAGGAAGAGTTATGCCAAATCTCCCACACTGATCGGATTATAGACTAGTTCAGTAGAGCGAACTTGTGTGAAGTGCCACGTGTCACTGTTTTGACCTTAGTACCTAAACCTGATATACAGAAAACTACAGGTCATCCTCTTTCTACAACTTACGAAATTTCAATCCAATGCTCAGAAAAAAAAAGTTATGACGATTTTCCCTAGTTCACCTGTTTGGAATGTAATTCGGGAGTCTTAAAAAAACCCTAACTGCCTTAGATCATATCTCTGAAAATATAGCTAGACAACCTCTGAAATTCGGATCCGACATTTAGAACTATTTCGGCTCAAATGGGATTTTTTTTTAGATTCTGAAATGCCACAGAAAAAAATTATAGGGACAATGCCATGATGACCTGTTTGGAGTAGCGAAACTGTAGAATCCAAAGCTCTGATACCAAATGTTATGAAACTAGCTCACAAAAGATAGAAAAGATATATCAACGCCTTAGATTTCAGCCTCTTCGAGGGTGAAACCTCCTTTACATTACACAAATGAACAATTCTTGGATGATACAAATGACTAAACCTCCCTTCTATATATAGGAGTCTAAGGGGTTAACATATAATCAAGCCAACATAATAGTAATAACATAAGGGCACAATAATAACAATAGTGGGTTTCTATGGGGTACACTGATAACAATATGGGGACAATAGGGGCACAATAATAACAATAAGGGATACAATGACAATAGTAATGGGGGAATCACTAGTATTATAGGGACCTAACATCCATCATGTCAAAAATGAAATATCCTTCCCAAATATCAAGAGCACCAATATATCAAACATCAATGTTTCTATGTAGCTTTACCATGACTTAATAGAATGTAAGAAACATGTCCATTACTAAGTGCACCATCTCATCATAAGTACCATGAATCAAGCTTTCATATGCATGAGCCATTTGTGAGGGTGATATTCTCATCATACCTTAGGGCTTAGCTTGTCATACAATATTTGTAGTTGAAACATGACATTAAAACAATACACCATACATACCTTGTAGTATTCAGATACATATGTATCTTCTTGTTTGACATTGGCAATGAGAGCACTTTGTCAACTTCTTTATCAAGGGAAATTGTAACTCTTTTCTTCCAGCACAATCCATTTATTCCTACATCTCAAATGATCCTCAAGAAGGATCCACTTATCACATTTCATCAAGGAGTTAGAAGTACCCAAATACTCCCATATACATGCATGAAGTATAATCAATAATCAAATCAATAAAAAGACATAAAGAAGTAACATAACTTGAAAGAGTACTTATCTTCAATGGGAGGTGATCATCTCCCTCTTGAACCATCCTTAAAGAGTCATGACTATCCATTGTTCATATAAAACTTGATGCCTTCAATATTTCAACCAACTTCATCGACAACCAGACCTAATAGAGGCTATTCCCATCTAGGGCTTTATTAAATCTGTCACAAATGCTTGAACATCTTCATGTTGAACATGTCAGGGTTTATATATTGCATGTCTCAAATATTTTCTATAAACCAAGGTTTCTTCCAAACCCTAGCCTCATAATATCCATCAAACCCCAATAACCAAATTACCTAGGGTTTCCTTCAAACCCTAGTATTATTTTAGATCTCCTCCATCTTCTCATGCTTCCATCAAAGGTATCTGCATAGGGGTGATCTTCAATGAATTTTCTTCATCCCAACTCTGATACCATGTTAATTTTTCCTTAGGGATATATTGTTCTTTTCTTTGATAATTACATTTCATTATTTCCATATTAAATTCACCCCAAAGCATCATAACATTATTCAGATTTACATCATTATTCAGCAACATATGAAACTATATAGAAAGAACAATATCATCATCAATGCAGTGGAACATAAAGGAACAATAGAAGAAAAGCATTCACACATAGAGACACCAGGATTGGTTGGAGACCAGGGAAAAACCCACTATGGGGAAAACCCTTTCAAATTCCTCTTCTTATTAGATTATCATTGAATGATTCAACAAAATATAGTACAATGATCCATATTATCAACCATAATCCTATCCAGCAATATTAGCTAAACAATATCTATGAGATGAACCCAACAATGCTAATACTCAAAACCTTGATTCAGAAACCTATCATCAACTGTCACTATTTGTGGTCAACTGCCTAACACGACAATCAACGAGTGAAATATGTGGTCAGCTGAAGAAAAAAAAACCCTAGGTCCCAACTGCACCTAGAGAGTGATCCATGTACAAATCTCCAACTGCATGCATGAGCCTGTGAGCCTATGGTTATGGATGAAATTGGCTTGTGTCATCCTTGCATTAGGAAACCAAAAACTCTAGACATGTTCGAGCTTCGACCCCTACGATCTCTTACTTGTGTGAGAGAACTTTCCACGAACTGTCTTAGATCTATGAAAGCCAAACCAAATAAAGAAGAATGATCACAATAATGATGTCCAAAAGAGGTTGAGGTCACTTTTATTTATAGCCTTCCAAAGGGGTCCAATTTGCTTTAGGGCCAACCTAATTAAATGTGAACATGTGGGCTTTAATTCAAAAATACACTTTCCCTTATTCGAATTGAGTGCTTCAATAGTCAAATTTGGTCCTCTCAAAAAGAGGAATCTCGTCCCATGGTTGGAATTTAACATTGAGCTACCAAATTAAAATTTTTAATGTTGGATCGCTAAATTCACGAACTACCTATTGAGTGATCCATCAAACACTTGGCTAAATCCTATGGTCATTTGAAGTCATAAATGTAACAAGAGGATTTAGGCACCCCACCCTTCATTCGATCTCTCACTTTTATTATCAGGCACATGGCTATCGATCATGTTGGAGCCTAGAGTGATTGAAGAATTGTCTAGTAGTGATCATTTTTACCTATGTGTTTGGCCTCTTGTTCAATTTTCATACCAAAGGATGATTGTAGTTATGGGGAGAGTATCTAAGAGTTAAGAAACAACTATGAGATTGAAGAACATTATTCTCGCTAATTTTTATGACCCCTTAGCCAAAGACCTACAGGATTTGCATGGGAAGGTGGAAAACACCAAGTTGGTAGATAATAAATTCATGGATGAAGATCTCTTTTTGAATGTGAAGCCTAATTTTTTGTGTGGCTCATGTTTCATTGGAGTCTAGCAAGATTGTTATTGTTTTGAAGCTTGCCTTTAAACCACTATGAGCATCAACCTCGGTTATGTTGTTTGATCTCCTAGTAATTGGCACCACGGAGGAGATAATGAAATGTACCAAATTCTTAATTAGTGGGGCATACAAGCATGCTATTTGGTTTTATAGAGAATACCATGTACAAGACATTCATGTATTGATCTACCTTTCAAACGATGGGGAAATTGTGTCATGCATTTTAGGGTGCAAGCAAGCATGGACTCCAAAATGTGGCACCTAACCTATATGACCACTATGGCATGAAAAGAGAGGGTTGATAAGTAGTTATCTCTTTCATTAACAACCTGCGGATATATTTTTTCATGCTAGTTTATCATAGGAAGCTTCATGCACTAGTGAATAGAGGGTGAGTGCACCTTGGAGGCACTCCTTGTGGCCAAATTCTACATCTAGGATGTTTAGCTCAATCGATGCAATTTTTTTATTGCATGAATAATTCCAAGATTGTGATAATTCCCATTCATCAGCCACATAATTCATTTTCAAATAACTACTTCTTTCATTCACTATGTGGAAATGAAAGCCTTGTTAAGGTCAAGAAGTAGCTTCAACATCAAACAAGACCATTTCTACACTACATTATGATCCATCGAAAAGTTGAAAGGACACATAGAAAATTAAATTAAATGAAGTTTATTTTGTTAAATGGTATGATAATATGATCATGAACACCAATTAAAATTTACAAATCCCACAATCATTACTGAATGTGCATGCCAAAAAAAATTGTTTGAAATGAACAAAAATAACACTTTTATGCAACCAAGGGGAGTTGACCCTAATAAGTTTATAGTAGTAGCCATCTCTTATTATTTCACTAAATCCACCTTTGACAAAGCATGTTAGTCATGTCTAGGTGTCAAGAAGTCGAGGACTACCATGACAATGACCCACATCCTCCTAGAAATCTCAACCAAGGGCTTGCAAACAAAATGGTTTGTGCTAAGATCGGAGATGTCAAAGAAAATAAAGGGAATAGTGGTTCACTTATATTCTAATTTCGAGCCATAGATGCAACTAGGCTATTCCTGTAAGCAACTTACATTTCCAACATTGTTGATACAAATTACATATGTGTTAATATCAAAGATGTAAAAAAAATAAAGGGAATATTGGTTCACTCAGATTCTAATTTCCAGCCATAGATGCAACTACACTAGTTCTCTAAGCAACTTACATTTCCAAGATTGTTGATATAACCCATTTTGTATAATGCTCAGTACTCTAGGAAGGACCTCAAAGAATGCTTGGGTCAGGTGGTTGGCTTTTTGCAGGAGACATGCCCTAAAAAAAGTGGTTAAGGCACTAAGCCATTCCCCTTTGAAGCTTTCGAGCCAGTCTCAATAGTTGGAATTTGTAACTAAGTCAATTGAGGTCCATGTTGAAACAACCCAACCCACTAAAATGGTGGATACATTTTTGTAATAATTCACAATTTTTTAGGCCAAAATTGGGTTGGTTTCAGTTGAAGAAAAGTTGAAGGCTATCAAGCACTTGAGAAGCTCAAAGCCCAAATCCTTGTTATCACCATTAAGGATGATTGATCAATGTCTATTTGGATGTTACAAGGGTTTTGGTAAGAAATGAAGCATCAACAAAGGCCCTTAGCAGACTTATATCAATAGAATCCATTCTCTAGAGACCACATTTTGATTCAAGTGGTAATTTACCAATTTTTTAACAGGTATATACTAATCCCTCCCAACATTTGAGCTCATTTTGCAACCTATTTCTACTCATAAGCTTTTTACTGCTCAAGTGATCTCAAAATGGATCCATAGAAATATCATGGTGGGTAAGCTATAGGTAATACTCCTTTGGCTTGTGCCAGTGGATCCGTAACAGGCTATCAAACTGGAATTGGATGTATTGATACTCCTTTCTTTGTTGCTTCTATTGTTGTTAAGTGATTCATTAGTTCAAGGTAAACCACCTTTCCCACTGTTGAATCCGTATTAATATTTTTCACATGCTCTCCACTCTAGATTTTCCTACATTTTGAACTCATGTTTAGCCATTATGTTCACAAAGTGAGGAATTTATTATAAAGAAATAGAAGAAGCACAACTTCAGTTGTTGACAATGATCAAACATTAGATCTACATTAAATGAAAATATTTGTCTAAATAAATGCTTCAATAGGTGGTTAGAGGTGCATGATGGAAAATCATTGCATAGGTAATGACGATGACAAAAAATAAATCAACAAAATATGAAAATTCATTAGGAAATATCTACTCAATCTGCACAACACATCTATCAACAGGTTACAAAAAGACGCCAAGGAAGAACTCAATCTACACAAGTTATTTCAAAAGAGAAGTACAATGATATTAATAGATTTAATAAAGCATATTAAATCTACAAAGTCAAAATGATGAAACCATTGCAATAAACACAAAGGAAACATCGACCTTACATTTTCTAGTGAGAAGCTCCTACATGGTTGCAAGTTTGGGTTGCTTATTGCCAGAAAAGTGCTCTCAATAATCTAGCAATGCTGTTCACGGTGCACACAAATACAAAGTTGTTATTTAGCCATGGTCATTCCCATTTAGGATTTTTTGCATGCTCTCTAATCTATAGTTCTCTGTGTTTTGAACTTGTGATCAACCATAACATCTGAAGTGAATAATTTATTACAAAGAAATAGAAGAAGCATGACTCTGATTTTTTACAGTTATCAAATTTTAGATCTAAAACAAATGTAAATATTTATCTAAACAAATGTTTTTTTGGTTGGTTATCATTGCAAGATGGTAGAGGATTGTGAAAATAATGATGATGAAAAAAAATCAATCAACAATATACAAAAAATCACTAAGAAATTGTTGCTCAATCTACACAATGGATCTATCAACAAGCCACAAAAATATGACAAGGAAGAGCTCAATCTGCACAAGTTCATTCAAAATATAAGTACAACAATATTAAGAGTTTTAATCTAGAATATTAAATCTACAGAGTGTTAATGATGAAAGTATTGCAGAAGACATAAAGGTGCATTTGTTGGAAATACTAAGAGGGGGTGAATCAGTATTTCACTTCAATTAGTTATTTTTAAATATTTAGAGCATTAAATAACATAAGTGTCAGATCAAATTATAAATCAGCATCACATCCCATGAACAATTAACAACAACATTCAACAATGTACATCATGAAAGACAGTGCACAAGATATTTTTAAGTGGAAACCCTTACGAGAGAAAAACCACTTAACAATTTTAATATAGGTATTTAGTGATTACATCAATAGGAATTTAAAACTTCCAAGATTCTCCAACAACAACTGGAAGGAAGCTCCAACCCCCTGATTTATCAACTCCAACTGAAAGGATGCTCCAACACCTTGATTTACCAACTTCAATAGGAAGCATGCTCCAACGCCCTAATTTACCATCCCCATTTGGAAGGACACAACACCACCCTTGATTTATCAGCTTCAACTGAAAGGATGCTCCAACATCATACACATGCTCCAACCTTCCCTAGCACCACCCTACCTCCCTAAAGAGTTCTCAAGCTCCAACCTAAAGGAGACTACAATCTTCCCTTGCACCACCCAACCACCCTAAAGATAAGATAACTAAATAGGATAGATAACATTTTTAACCTATTGCCCTTGATCACTGCATGACACATCGACTACTCTGTTCACTGTCAACATTGCCATGCAATATACAACTTGTACCATATGGCCTGCAACTACTATAGATGTTACTACAACCGATGTCATTGCATCATATAGTTGTCAATATTGTGAAATTACATCACTATTGGTTGTTTCCCATAGCCACAATTTTTTCCTATACCAAGTCTCAACTTTTTACACAATGGATCTATCAACAAGCCACAAAAATATGACAAGGAAGAGCTCAATCTGCACAAGTTCATTCAAAATATAAGTACAACAATATTAAGAGTTTTAATCTAGAATATTAAATCTACAGAGTGTTAATGATGAAAGTATTGCAGAAGACATAAAGGTGCATTTGTTGGAAATACTAAGAGGGGGTGAATCAGTATTTCACTTCAATTAGTTATTTTTAAATATTTAGAGCATTAAATAACATAAGTGTCAGATCAAATTATAAATCAGCATCACATCCCATGAACAATTAACAACAACATTCAACAATGTACATCATGAAAGACAGTGCACAAGATATTTTTAAGTGGAAACCCTTACGAGAGAAAAACCACTTAACAATTTTAATATAGGTATTTAGTGATTACATCAATAGGAATTTAAAACTTCCAAGATTCTCCAACAACAACTGGAAGGAAGCTCCAACCCCCTGATTTATCAACTCCAACTGAAAGGATGCTCCAACACCTTGATTTACCAACTTCAATAGGAAGCATGCTCCAACGCCCTAATTTACCATCCCCATTTGGAAGGACACAACACCACCCTTGATTTATCAGCTTCAACTGAAAGGATGCTCCAACATCATACACATGCTCCAACCTTCCCTAGCACCACCCTACCTCCCTAAAGAGTTCTCAAGCTCCAACCTAAAGGAGACTACAATCTTCCCTTGCACCACCCAACCACCCTAAAGATAAGATAACTAAATAGGATAGATAACATTTTTAACCTATTGCCCTTGATCACTGCATGACACATCGACTACTCTGTTCACTGTCAACATTGCCATGCAATATACAACTTGTACCATATGGCCTGCAACTACTATAGATGTTACTACAACCGATGTCATTGCATCATATAGTTGTCAATATTGTGAAATTACATCACTATTGGTTGTTTCCCATAGCCACAATTTTTTCCTATACCAAGTCTCAACTTTTTCCACAAAATATTACAAGCTCTCTTTGTTGTCTCAAACCCTAGTTTCTCAAATAGTAAATATGCAAGTGAACTAACCATAATTTGTTCTTAAGCCTTATTTTGACAACCCCAAATTAGTTACATTTATGTATGCAATGTAAACATTTTTATAAAAAGAAAAATGGGTTGAGCAATGGGACACAGATTCCAGAGGGATGGGGTGATTACTTGGTGGAAATAATATTAATGTATAGAAAATTCAAATGAGGTAATTTGAAAGGCCAAGGGAATTTGAACAGTCAAGAGAAAAGGGAAAAGGGAATTGTTGGAAAAGGAATTGAGAGAGAAGAGGAGGGATAGAAAAAGAAGGGGAGAGAAATATGAATTACCAAGATAGGTTGAACAACTAAAAGGAATGAAGTTTTTGGTTGGAAAAGGAGCAAGAAGAAATCACTAGGTGGGGAATTGATTTCCTCTCGAGTCCCCATGGCCTAGAGGGTAGAGATGGTGTTTCTTAGGAAATACCTAAAGGTTTGGGTAGAGGAATTGATCCTAAAAATTCCTGGAGGATTTATGGATGTTTCTTCGTTGTATGTTGATTTTACTGTGGGTTATGGAATCCCTAAATTGGGTGGAACCATAATGTTTAGTTTTGAAGGGTGGGGACAATTGGTCTTTGGAATCCCTGTGTGTTTTTTTGTTTTTAATTTAGCTAGTAGGTGGAGGTGGCTGAATATTTGGAGTCCCTATTTTAGTTGGTGGATGTCTTTAATCCCTGAAGAAAAACATCCCTCAACCTTTGGAATATGGATCAGGGTTGACAACTACAAGTGAGAATTGTTGAATTTTGTAGTTATTATCGGTCTTCATAATATTCTTTTGTACTTATTGAAATATGAATTATTTTTTGTAAAAAGAAAATTTATATGAAGCATGTTCTTCATGCTTACAAGAAAAAGGAATTATTTATTTGTATGATCATCAAGAGAGGGAAAATGAAAATTTTGAACCACAAAGACCAACTCGGCCCTCCAAGGATCAAGTCGGCCTCCCCAAAAGTCGTGACTTTTCGCATGGAAGAACAACTATAAATAGAGCTTATTTTCTCTCCAAAATACAATTCAGATCTAATCTGAGGCTTGTTTAAGGCAAGGAAGCTTGTCTTATGAGGATATAGTATGTGCATGTCTGAGGCTAACTTATGCATAGGCCTGAGGCTAATATATGAAAATTTATCAAGCATATATCTCGTAGTTCTGATGCACCATAATGCAAATTTATGAGGCCTATATCATGCGGTTCTGAGGCACCATGATGCAAAGTTCTAAGGCCTATATCAATGTGTAATTTTTTTCAGGGTGGTTCATGGAAACTGAGTGGCCACTACATCCACGAGAAAATCCTGGTAGATCAACCTGAAGGGATCTAACTTTTGGCCAAACTAGAAAGGCCTAACCCCAAGGGCGTCGAGGATATTTGACACCGTGACCTCCCAATAATAAAGGTACTTAGCAATAGGAACTTGACCAAATGAACTATCCCTTGGGGCATATCGGTGTGGAATTAAGGCTTGTATCACATGTATTTCAGTGTGGATCTAAGGCTGGTATCAAAGGTATTTCAGTGTGGATTTGAGGCTGATATCACCTGTATTTCAGTACGGATTTGAAGATTATCTTTCAGTGTCAATCTCTGAGGGAAAGAGCATGTAATTTGGTCTCTCTTGGAGTTCCTATGTCTTTGTGGCATAATGTGAGTTTGACGAAGACTTGGAGGACGATTTGTGACCTTGTTGCAGAGCCTCTGTGAATAGAATGGTGGAGGGTTGACTTGGTCTTTGGAGGTTTTTCATCTTGTTGATGTGGATTTATTTCGTGTTGCATTGATTCTCTGAGGCAAAGTTTGTTTGGGTTTTTCCCCAATGAGGGTTTTCCCATGGAAATATTGTGTGTTCTTTGTGTGGCATATTTTATTTGCTATATTGTTGATGTCTTCTATGTAATTATTGAATGATGAAACTAATGGTAAGAATGTGAAAAATATCATACACATAAAAAATAATTATTAGTCAAGAAGACCATGTAAAAATCAACATGGTATCAGAGCGAAGGTAAGATATGAAGCCCTAGAGGAGAATGTATTTGTGTGTTTTGTCAACAACCCTAGAAAGAAGGATGAAACTTTGTGGCTCAAAGATCAAACATTTATGATGTATGTTTTAACCCTATGAAAATTTACCTGTTTAAAATAGAAAAATATAAAATGGCAAGAACATAAAATATACACAGATATTTTCTCCTAGAACCCAAACTGGGAAAACCAAATTGGTTTTTCATTATATTCATTCCAATGTTACAATACATTATATACATGTTGAAGAATTCATAAACCCCAATCCATTAACTTTGGATTAGAACGTAACTGTAGTTCCCTTGACTGTATCTACAAAATACCATGGGCTGTTAGGAAACCATCTCACAAAAAGATAAAAAGATAGATCAACGCCTTAGAATTCAGCCTCTTCGAGGGGGCAACCTCCTTTACATTACACAAATGAATAATTCTTGGATGATACAAATGAAAAGACCTCGTTTCTATATATTGGAGTCTAAGGGGTCACAATATAACCAAGCCGACCTAATAATAATAATATAAAGGCACAAAAATAACGATAGTGGGATTCTATGGGGCACAATAATAACAATATGGGGACAATAGGGGCACAACAATAACAATAAGGGTTACAATGACAATAGTAAAGGGCGAATCACTAGTATTATATGGACCTAACATGCCCCTCTCCTTCAAAAAAGTGTTGTCCTCAATGCTTGAGTAGTTCTGGGTGCTTCTATATAAAATTCTCATCCTCCCATGTGGAATCTTCAACGAGTAAGTTCTTCCACTTGATGAGATACTCTG
>APFE031375434.1:0-51633 GCA_000404065.3 Pinus taeda
ATTTTCAATAAATGTCTCCTAGCCCTGTCAACTAGCTCTTCTTGGGACAGAGGCTCTACCAAGGTATTTTTCTTCCAATTTGGCTGGTTTGCATGTCTTGATATGAGGAGCATGCTATTATGTTCATAACTGGAGAGTTTGTATTTTAGTCTCCTCTTGGATATAAAGCCATTGGGGTCATATGGTTTCCAAAGGAAGCTTTGTGTTAGGCCAAGGTTTTCCAACATTCTCTCTGCCTGCTTCCATCCTTCTCTTTTGTTTAAAATCAAATGACCAAGCTGGTTTTTAACTTTGAGTTGTGCCTTCTTGCCCCTACCTGCAAAATGGATCAAATCGGCATAGGCGAATTGTCTGAAATACTCCAGGGCAAAGAGCCTCATGGGCACAAACTTGGGTAGCCTGAATGGGCGCAGCTCACACCCATATATCCTAATCACAGTGTGATTCTGGTAAAAATACCAGTCCCCTATGCTGTAGGCAGTGGACAACTGTAGAATTCTCTGCATTTCATCGGTGAGTCTTGGAGGAGGTTCTGTCATAAGCAGAGATAGGGCCGGATTAATGAATAGATCTATGAACTCACAATATGTATAGGGTGAGTATGCTTGGATATGGAAGATGGAGCTCCAGTACACCACTGATCTTGGGTTTCTTGCAGCATCATTTCTCCTGATCTCAAAAGAGAATTTCTCATGTTGGTGATAGAGGATGAGGTGATAAATGTATGAAGTGTATCTGAACACTCTCTCCCTGGACAGGTGCAGGAACTGCTCATGTATTTTGTCCGAGATGTATGTGGCATAGTTATAGCAGATAGGGGCCTTCCCAGGGGCAAACATTAACATCATGACTAGCACAGTCTCCTCTATAAACTCCATTGATTTATATCCCAGAACTGAGCTCACCATATGGGCCAGGTCTAGTCCAAGTTGATTTAGGTATCCATCAAAGATAGGAGGATGCAGCACTGTGTCTGATTTGCTAACAAACAGTTGATTGAACTTCAGGATCTCTGCCTCTGTAAGTGTTTTGGTCCCTTGGTTGATTAAGTCCAGCAGGGATAAAGGAACCAATTTCTTGTGAGTTTTGAACTGAACCATATCCCTGATGGCCTGAGGGGTGGTATAGAATACAACTTCACCATTGGGATTGACTATAGCTCTCTGTGATGGCTCATAGCAACTAGCACATAGATATATGAGGTCAGGGAACTGTCTGACTAGAGGCATTTTAAAAGTTGGCAGGGCAGACTCCCAGATGCCTAGGATATCTGTTCCATCTCTGTGCCTAGCCCTGAACTCATTTAGCAGTTGAATATGAGGGGTGCATCCTTCTCTGGAGTCTTCTGAGATCTGATAATCCAGGTCTGCCAAATCCTGCCAGTCTAGCTCTCTCTGAGGAGCATTTAGAGGAGTGACATTAAGGACTTCAGGGGTTTCCATGTTTTATACAAATAATCTCCGAACTGCCGCTTGAAACAGCGAAATTGATGGGAACCAGGTTTGACAGGGTTGGTGTACAGTCAAGGATAACAATGCTGGGCCTTTTGGGAAGGGTTTTCAGCAGCAGAAAGACCTCCCTTGTCAGTTTGGGAGTTATGCAGGAAGTCCACGATTGCGCGGACAGGGTAGGTTTTTAGCAAAAATTTCAGTCTCTCCGAGGTTTCCACCGATATGTTTCAGCTTAAACGGTCAAATTGGGTACAGTGCAGTTGGTTTATCGGTGAAATTTTCAACTTAATGGCTTTTATGGTGGTTTTACAAGAAACTTTAAGAAAAACCAGTTCACAGGAGGACGAGGCTGAAATACCTGTTAAATAATGGCCTGGACTGAAGAATGTAGTCGGGTTTGCGCGCTGGGTTCTTTGAAATTGGTTGCAGGCTGACTGGTGGCGCAGGCGTCGTGAATTACATGCAGGCAACTTAACAGTATTTTTCCGAAAAATATGACAAAATTGCGAAAAATGGCGAAAATATGGCTTTTTTAGCTTTATTGGCGCGCTTTTTGGATGACGTCAGCATGACGTCATCATGGGGGACCGGGTTGGGTGACGTCAGCATGACGTCATCGGGTGACGTGGCGGTCAATGACAGGTCCAGGGGGCGATGAGGTGGCGGCCAGGTGGGCGAATGAGGGATGAGGTAAGCAGATGTGGCAGTGACGTGCAAGGCAACAGGGCGAGGACGTGGGCGGGACAGGTGTCGCAATATCGGAACCGGCCCTGTACGGTGAAGGAATTGTTAGGCGATGCTCCGATGCAATCAGGGAGTGACATGTGTCCCGGCGTGATGCTGGCCTGACGCAAGCATCTGACAGATATCGGAAGGTATCTGTCAGACACATAGGGTGTTCCGATATCGATGAGGGTCGTCGATCTGGAAGCCCACGATCCAACGGTTGTCGGGCGCCCAACTTGCGCGAAATGTAACTCCTCCTTTGGTTAACCTGCGGACGTCGGGATTGCCCGAAATCAACGTCCGTCGTAGATCTAGACCCGGCGCCATCTGACGGTCATCGGGTGGGCAATCTGCATGATCTGTAACTGCTCCTGGGTGGGCAATAAACAATGATTTTTCTTTGCAAACGTGGCTGCGGGACCCTCCACGTGCTAATTGCCTTCTTTGGAGAATTTTCAATGGTTTCACTTACCAAAATATTTCGGTCCGCCAACCTTAGAAATACAAGCAATTCGAGGGTTTTGCATAAAGTTCGGGCAAAAATATTTTATAAAGGCGCAAACTATAGGAAAAGGGTCAAATGGCTTTTATACAACATGAAAGGGCAAATAACCCCCCGACCTTAGGATAAGGCGGGGGAAGGATGATTTTATAATGTTTTCCGCCCTTTGGGTGATTTTTATGGGTTTTTCAAGGTTTTTTCAAGGTTTTCCAAGGTTTTTCAAGGTTTTTCAAGGCAAAATGGAACTTTTGGGTAGGGAAACTGGTTTGAGGTGGAGCAAAGGTGGAACATGGGTTCTTGACCTTGACCAGGTGTCAATTCAAGTCCCAGGAAGAGAACATTATGGCTATAGTGCCAAGGAGGGGATATTTATGCATTGTGGGGTTTATACACCATAGTGTTTATAATACTAGGGATAAAGGGGTATAAGGAGCTAAGTAGTAGAGTTAGTTGTCAACATGGAGGGAACAATGAGGGCTAGTTCAACCAAGTTTTCTTTGAAAATAACTTGAAATCAGGACTAGATCAAAATGAAAAGATTTTTGCACAAGAAATGTGGCTTTTGAAGGTCATTAGTACTATGACAAAGTTTTGAGTTTGTTGCATGAACCAATAGATGAAGGGGTGTTAGTAATGAGTGAAATACAAATGAGAAACAAGGGAATTAGTCATGCTTCAGAGTGCTGCTCTTCCTGTAGATGTTTCAGCAACTTTGATTTTGAAAGAGACACCACTTCTGCAACCCCATCTACCTACCCAAGTAGTTCTCTAACATTTTTTGTTCCTTCTTGGAGGGTGCACTTGGACTTGCAAACCCTTTGAATGCCTTTTTTTTTTCATTGGCTTTTGCTTTCCTTTCCTACCTAATACAACCCTTATTCCTTCCAAGGTCCCAGATTAAGCAGTTGGGAACCTTAGCTTCTCTACCTAGCTATTGATCTGCCAAGATTAAACAGTTTGGACAGATTTCATTCTCTATTCTACAACATAAATTTAAAACATGGCATGATCCAGATTAGACTGTTGGACCATCCATCAAAATTGAGTTCTTATGAAAGTCGAGACAGACATTGTCTTCTTAAGGAAATATGGGATCTTTGCATTATCAAAGCAGAGCATATTTGGACCTTTGACATCCAATCATGAAATATGAAACCTATTGGTATAGGTATCCAACACCACCTATGGATGATGAGGGGCATTTGGTATTGCAGCCGGAGGCTATCGTTGACTCTAGGGAGAGATGGTTGCGGAGCAGGACGGTCCGAGAATTCTTGGTGAGGTGGAAGAATTTGCCGGATGAGGATGCCACGTGGGAGAGTGAGGACATCTTACAGCATCCATCACTTCAGTTGCTTGAGGACAAGCAACATTTTGCTGGGGGAGACTGTAATATTCCTAATTAGCTATGGCTAATTGGAATATTCGATTTTGTTCGATTTTTGCCTTCTATAGTTATTTGTAAACAAAAAGTGAGGAAGGGGGAACATAGCTCACTTTAGAATAAAATGTCACTTCCTATGTAGCACAACATTGTGATTTAAGGGGGAACCGAGGGGGCCAAAGGGGGACACAGAAATGGGGCCCATGTAGACACATGGAGGGACTGCACAAGAGGGAAGGAACACATGGCAAGAAGGGGATCACACAGGAGAAAGTGAGCCTAGGGATTGTGAGAGGTAGAGGATATAAAATTGAGCGTAACCCCCTCATTTGGGATCATTCTGGTTATGAGCATTTGTGATAGTCATTTTGACGTAAACCATGCTCGTTGTTTAGCTAGTCTGCAGCACTGTTTAGTGCATTGAGTGTCTCTGTTCAGAGATCTCACCCTTAGCCCTGGGGGACTTCGAGTGCCTGCTCGGACAAGGCATTTCCATTGCCATTCCAGTAGTAGTTTGATCAACATTTTAGCAGCAGTTTCATCATCATTTTAACAACAGTTTCATCAGAGTCTTTGAGGAACTGTGCAGAACCCCAAGGGGGTGATTTTCAGGGGTTGGCCATATGAGAAAAGCTTTCTAGGTTTTTCTGGATTTTTGAGTAGAGTCTGATTCCAAAGTTTCAGCCTTTGCTAAGGATGGGAGTAGCCCCAAATACTCATTCAATTTCCAGCAGCAGCAGTAGCACAATAGTTTCCCAACAGCTGGGATGCAGATCAGTTTGAGGCCATTCCGTTAATGCTTTCTAGGTTCTTTTGGGTTTCTTGAGTAGAGCACGAACCCAGAGTTTTAGCTTTTTCCGAAGAGGGGAGCAGCCCCAAATCATCATTTGTTTTCTAGTAGCAATAGTAGTAGCACAACAGCAGCATCCACGCAGAGAAGCCATTATTGTCATTCTGAGAGTATTTCTTCACTTGCCTTGTGCAAGTCAAGGTGCCATCTGTCTAATCACCTCTTGTACTCATTTATTGCTCAGTATAATAAAATGGCTTAGCATTTCTCACTGCATTTCTTGTGTATCTACTTATATTCTCAGTTTACATTATTATATGTTTTTCCACTGTTATTTTATCACTTCTGGGTTATTATATCATTTTCACGTATTTGGTTGGAGTTTTTGCTGGGGTTTGTGGTATATTTTGGGTTAGGAATATTACAGATATTTTATGGTAATGTCAAATTCCTATAATAACAACAACCAATGTGTTATTCAACCATTTGTAACAAGTTTATTGGTTAAATATCTAATGGCCGAATGATCAGTGTATAAAAAAATAGGATATCAAGTTATATAGTGACAAAATTTATTCATAGAGTAAACAACAAGTAGAAATTGTTTTTCCATCACTGTGTAGTTTAGCTCCGTTGGTGTAAGATTCTTACTAATATAATAGATAACATATGGATTTTTATCTTCTTCTTGCCCAAGTATGACTCCTATTTTCATATTAGATGCATATGCTAAAATATGGAATGGAAAGCTCCAATTTGGCCCTCATAACATAGCAGTTGTTGAGACCAACTTCTTAAGATTTGCAAAAGAAACATCACATTTGTCATTCCGTACAAATTCCACATTTTCCGTTAACACATACAAAGATGTTTCCATATTTGAAAAATTTGCTATAAAACGACGATAATAACTAGCATAACCAAGGAAATTGTGTACCTTTGTCTACAACCACAGAGTAGGAAGCATAAGAATTACCTCAATTTTTGCTGGATCGACTTGAGTACATGCAATAGAGATATAATGCCCCAGAACTATGCCTTTTGTCATCATCATGTGGCATTTTTCGTTAATAAGGCATATTTTGGTGGCAATACATCGTTCAAGAACTTTATCCAAATTCATCATCATAGCGGGTAAAATCAGCCATGTAGAGTTCAAGTCCTTCACTAATTAAATCATAAAAAATGCTCAGAATTGCTCTCTGGAAGGTGGCTGGTGCATTACACAGCCCAAATGGTAAAACCCTATATGCAAAGGTTCTTCATGGATATATAAATGTGGTTTTGCCTTGATCTTCAAGAGAAATTTGAATTTGATTGTATCCACTGAAACCATCAAGGAAAGAAAAGAAATTATTCCCAACAAGAGTATCAAGGACTTGATCTATGAAAGGAAGAGGGAAATGATATTTTTTGTGTAGATTTATTGAATTCCCTGTAATCCACACAAATTCTCCATTTGCTATTTTTCTTGGGGACCACAATCAGAAGCGAAACCCATTGGCTGGAAAAAATAAGATATATAAATTTAACATCACGATTCTTTTGCAATAACTATTTTACTATGTCCCTAAGACATGGATCTAATCTTCATTGTGGTTGGCGAATGGCACGAGCATCTTTCTCAATGTAAATATAACGTGTACATAATTAAGGGTTGATGCCTTTCATGTCAAAATACTCCCAAGCGAAGGCATATTTATATTTCTAGAGAACCTGAATCAAATTTTCACATTACCATTCATCCATATTGGCGTTGATGTTCAAAGTCTTCCCTAGCTCAATTTCAATGGGAAAACTATTATGAACTATAGTTGTAAGTATATGATCATTATTTTTAACTTTTAATGGGCCTCCCCAGGCCTCATTATGAAACATTACTTTTAACATTTGGCATGTTAGATTCCCAATATTATATGGTTGGTAATGAAACCACTAATCACATCATCCTCAATCTCCCTTTTAAAAGTAAGAGCTTCATCTAAAGTAAGAGGAGGACGCAAATTTTCTTCCTGATATTTTGGAGGAGATCGTTGATAATTATTAATTGATAGGCTAGGTCTAGTGGGTGGATATAGGATGAGGTTTTTAATAGAAGTCTCTTCTAAAATTGTCATATTTCCTGTTCGACACTCGATATACACATCTGTAGTAGCCAACCATGGCATTCCTAGTATCAGAAGGTGTCCATCCAACTGATTTCTACAGTTGATAGTTGATAACTAGGAAGCCTATTGGGTATTCTCAAGAATCCACAGAGATGATAATGTCTTCTAGGGTGCCTTCTGGTCTGACTATCGATCTATTAACCAATTCCAACATAATGGTGGTTAGTTTAAATGTTATAATCCCAAGGATCCCGCAAGTTTTTACAGTTAATATATTTATTGCAACTCCAATGTCCACAAGGGTGTTTGGAAAGTTATGCACCTAGATTTGAACAGTAAATACTGGGTTTCTAGGATAATCATACTTAACAGGTACTATATTTTCTAGGATAAGGTCAGGAAGTGTACCCAACACATGGATTGTAGGAGGGTCTTCTCTCCCACAATTCTTAACACATAGTTCCTTAATAGTTTTGGCACAAATTGGAACATCTCGAATAGCCTGGAGATGATGAATTTTACTACATAAATTTCTCAACTCCCCTACGAGATTAAAATCATAATAAATCAGTGGTTTAATTACATTAAGTCTCTCGGGTATGGTGGAGAAGAATCCACAGTTTTAGCAGACTCTTTTCGTTTCACTAATTTATTAGGCATTTTTGTTTTAGTGATAACTATGGGTGATGAAGAGTGTTCTGTTAAAGGCTTTTCTTCATTAATGTTTTCATTATTTTCCTATCCCTGTTTCCCTACGTCATCTTCTAGGAAGATCGTCCATCCAGATCTTAAACACAACTCATTACATTCAAAGGAAGTGGAGTCATACTATGGATTTTCATTAAGTTCCACATACTGGACATGTCTATTATTAGAATTATGATATGGTTGGGCAGGTAGCTGAGGGCACAATGGAGGTGGAACATTTATGGTTAATTGGAGAGGATTTTTCAATGGTGCTTACGATAGAGGAAATGACCTTACGAATGGGTTAATTGGTCCCATAGGGCGTTGCAAATTCTGGGACCACATTGGTCCCTATGTGAAGGAATTTTCCCAATGGGACAAGTATAGGTTATTTGAAGAATTTTTCGATGGGGTTGTAGGATATTTCTTATTAGGCCATGAGGGGCTAGAAAACTATTGATGTGCCCATGGCGATGCAAAGTATGATTGGGATTTCCAAGTGGTATTAAAAGGTTGTTTCCACTTTGTTGGGTAAATTAATTGCTTAATAAAAAATAACTAATCACCTAAACACTAATTATCAATCCAAGGAATGACTTTTTGTTTCAAGGCAGCCTGTAAAATATATGCAAGAAGCTACCAACAACTAACATTGGTTCAACATGATTAGGTTCTACACTATCAAGCTCATTCGACAAGAAATAAAATGCAAGACTTGAAAAATAATACTAAATTTAAAAATAAATAAGTAAATCACAGGAAAATAATTATACTAATCACACGACTTGAATCAATACTAAATTAAAACACACCTTTCTAAATTGGAAATTTAACCTATTGCACCCAACATAATTCAAATTCTAATCTAGAGCACCAAATTAAATGAAATCTAGAAATTGCAGGAAACACCAATTATGTTTTAAGGGAACAAGAATGCAAATAATGACAAAGCAACAAAAACAATTTAACAAAGGGGCCAACAAATGGAATGCTTCAAGAATATTAAACTAGGAAACAACAAATAAATTCTGCAAGAAGTACTGAGTAACCACACCGAAACAACACAATTATAACTAATCTATTAATAATTACATGATAGTACCTCAACCGGGAGGTAGGCCCAACCACCAGGAAGCAATCTGTCAAAGAAAATAATTCACATCATAAATTGAACAATCCAAACCATGTTTCTCAGCTTTGTATTAATGAAACTCAAGAATGATTACAATGCATGGATTTGATCCTTCAATATATGATCTCCTCTATATGTGTTCTCTCCATTTTCTCTCTGATTTGTGTCTTTTAAATACACAAACATCAAAGGGAAATTTACAACAAACTAATTACAAAATAATTTCCCTTACAATTTAGATTGATTACAGAATCTCAATAAGATTAGACTTGAAAGATCTTCCCATCAACATTCAGCTGGAAGTAAATCGAATCTAGAATTGCAATTGAGGCAATTTGGAAAATGGCCACAACAGAACATCTATGAAAATGACCTTTGAAGAACCTTCTGTTTCTCTCAAACTAGGCTGAATTTGGAAAATCTGCTCATTGTAAAACTGAATTGGTCCATATTGTATGTTTAATATTCATCTTCGTTTGCCCTGAATGTCCAACCAAAAGCCATCTCTTTTTATCCCAGTGAATTTATGAGTTGGAATATTTGACTATGAGCTAAAGATTAAATTTGCAATCTCGAAGAGATCTTGGAGGCTAAAATCATGAGGATATTATAAAAAATTCATTAATAAAACATCATTGGAAAAAATCATGCATAATAATATTCAATTTATTAAAAGTAAAGGAGAATAAACATCACTAATCCACAAGAGCATGAATTATTATCAAACATAATTATATGACAAATTATGATAAATGACGTGATAAAGAATGGTAGGAATGAATGAAATATATATTAAGAAATGGTAAGAATAATGACAATTTTGTGGCCAAACATCTCCCCCAAACTAAACATATTGCATGTCCTCAAGCAACCCAATGTCTCTCTATTAACCAAATTGTAATACAAGAACCAAGACACTCACCCCAACTCAAGATATTGATGAAGAAAAAAAAAATTCCCCAAAGGCTTCTTCAAAACAAAGGTTATTCAATTCTATAAATGTTGGTGAAGCTATAAAAATTTGCACATTAACTTTCAATAATATGTGTATGAAGTTGCAATAAAATATGATACAATTAACATCAAACTCCATTAACCATTTTTTCAAAAACTACAAACCATATTTTGCTGAAATTTTGTAAGAATATTTCTACTATATTAATGGTTCTCCACTCCGAAAATTAGAGCAATCCATTGAATATATTTCAAGATATCAGCAAAATTGATTTTTGCAATTTTACAAATTGGTTTAGCTTGAAATTTTCAGAGTTTTTGTATTTTAATGATATCTTCTTATTGTAAAAAAATCACAAGAATCCAGTTCATAGTTTTAAAGATATACATGAACGAATTTCTATAATGTATAAAAACAATTTTATATGCCTTAAATGAGGGAAAGGAGAAAACAATCATCATTCATAGCAACTCCTCCCCCAAAGCAGAAAATTAACATGCCCTCATACTATGCTAGAAAATAATTTGAGGTTGTTGCTACAATCATTGTTGAAATCTCAGCTTGGTGTAAAACAACAAGGAATAGAGGAGGTTTTGAGAATGAATAAGAATATTGATGGATGATAAAGAGTAGTGATGATATGGTCATGATAAATAACTAAATGAGAATTACACTCCCCCAAACTGAAAGATTTTATGTAAAGAAGGAGAAGTAATGGTTGAAAAATATGAGTGAATAATGCTTAGTGGTTTTTCATAACATTCTCCTAAACTTTTAATAAACCAAAAACTTATGCTATTTTACCTCAAGTTTGACCTCCACAAAAGCATGGAATGGCATGGATGGAATTATATTTGTTGAAGCTAATGTAGGTTGAGATGATGCTGAAAGTGATATGGAAGGTGGAAACCATGCAAGCTAAAATAAAATAATCATAAAGTGTAGCAGAGTTTCCTTACCCCAAACTAATTAGTTGCCCTGTCATCAAGGTTTCTATAACACATCTCATGAGTAGACTCAATCAATAATTCATCACCTCAATTACCTCATTATATATAAAAGTGACATAATCATGTAATGAATTTCATGGGATAATAATGAATAAAAAGGGAATATAAAAGAGGGTAAAAATGATGAGAAAAAGATGTATTCCCTATACCCATAAGCTTTGGTTTCTATGGGCACAAAAATTGCGATACATGCGATGAATTAGTTATCTCAGTCTTTTCTTCTCAAGATCTGATCAATTACCTGGCATTCACAATCAGAATTAGGCCTCTTTACTCTACCCAAAAATAATAGTAGTGTTGTTAAGCTACGAATAAATGACAACTGACTAGGCAAAGCAACTATCTTTGGTTAAATATACGAAACATGTAGAATAAAGGAATGAGAGATTAGATGATACAAAATGTCAGATCTCAAATATCCTAAAAGTTTCATCCTTGACATGTAAATTGAATATTTAGAACTCATTAATAGATATAAACCATAACCATTATCATCTAAGAATCGATTAAATATTACCCCATGAACCATGACTTCTAGTAAACCTTATATATGCAAAAATAGGATTTATTGGAAATTAGTTTTGAGAAAACAAGGTAACCAAGTATATAATATTATTGGATTAACTTCTATATCATAAGCATGGCCACTGTTGCTAGTAGGCATTCATAGCCTCGACAAGGATGCATTTTTAACCCATTGAGATGCTAGTGTCCCATCTATTAGAAATAAGTATATAGTTACAAGAGAATTTCAATTTACTTAGATGTCTAATGAAGATCATTGCTATGGCTTGGTAACCAGTTAATAACAACTCCATTCATGGGAGCTAACAAAACTGAACAAGTCAGCTCATGATGAACCTCTTATCCTTCAGCTTTATGATCAAAGGCCATTACCCTAGCTTGGTGATGAATAAAGGTAATTTCACTTTACTAGGACCTATGATCATGATAGATCGACTCATGATGAGACCTCCTATCCTCTAGTTGACTATTTTTTTAAATTCAGCGATGAATATTTTTTAATCTACAAAATATTACTTAATAGATGGGGTGATAGGTTAGCTCCTTAAGAGCTATGAATGACATAAAAGGTTTTGTAGTAACTATTTTCAACTTGGGTAATTTTTCTTCTAAAAAATAATAACCTTCAAATGCCTATTGATAAATATATTTTTCTTTGTTAAGATTAGGGTTGAGGAATAGCTTTTTAGATAGTGACAAAAAGATTTCAATAAAATCTTGTGATAATCATCATAAATGTTACAAGATCAAGGACTTGACAAATTAAGAAAGTTGAAAATTGACATGATGAAATCATCTTTGTATAATTATTCCTTAAAAATAAGATTATGTTTATAAATAAACAAAGATAAATTGACTACCCAATCATTATGTCAAAAATGACCTAGAACATTAAAAGTATTTCCCATTCACCAAGGAGAAAATAAAATCAGAAACACCTACAAGTGTTGAATCAAAAGTGTGAAAATGGGTAACCATGAATTAGGTTACTGTTAGCCTCGCTGGAAAAAGGCCCACAAATGGATCCATATAGGCTCTTAAAGTCTCCAAATATGCTTAAAAATATACCAATGGATCCATTAATGTTGTTGAAATCTTCAATTTTTCCTCAAAAATCATCCAATGATCAAAATCAACACAAGAGGAGAGCCCTTGGAAGGGCGGAAATACACTAACGGGATGCAAAAATGCTTGAAAACCATAAAAATCTCACAAGCGTAGGCTTAAACAAAGGAGGGAACAACAGCCATTAGATCTGGCCAATCAATGACCTAGATCTAAGCGGCTAATCATAATTGACCGAGCAGAAGGGATAGTTTAAAGGTGGGCGCATGATAGAGCTGATTAGCGATCGCTGATGATCAGATCAGCAGGTCGCATCGGCGGGGAGCATATGTTATACTATATAAAGGCCCAGGGAGTGAGTGACACGCGATTGCGATTTATCGCATCGCTGATATTGCATCGGCAATATAGCATGGGCGGGGCCTAGGCACAAGCATGTGTGTGACCTGATGGGCCAGACCTGACGTAATTATATACAATATTTGATAACTTTTCAGGTTCGCGGAAAGGCCTGTTTTCAACATTTTTTTGTGTATTTTTGTTGTTTCAACAAAATACAAAGGAAGCCTTGGGGCCATGCGATAGCGATGGAACCCAGACCTGATGGGTTTCAGGAAGCAAAATATATATGTTTTCAAGTTCATAAAAGCCAAATTTTTAATGTATTTCATGTATTTTCGTTGTATAATGAAAATAGAAAGGGAGCATTGGCCAATAGCGATTGCGATGAGTCCTGGACCCTAAAGGGTCCGGGAAGTGGAATATATGATATCTGAAATCCGCTAAACCCACTTTCATGCATTTTTCAGTGTTTTCACATATTTCATAATATAAGAGAAATACACAGGAGCATGCCCTTGCGACTTACAATGGCGACAAGGCCAGACCCAATAGAAAACTAAACCATATCTGAGACCTTTTAAAGTTTGAAATGAACAGTAATGGGCAAGATTTATCAGTGTTGC
This sequence comes from Pinus taeda, assembly GCA_000404065.3. Classification (NCBI taxonomy): domain Eukaryota; kingdom Viridiplantae; phylum Streptophyta; class Pinopsida; order Pinales; family Pinaceae; genus Pinus; species Pinus taeda. Next base: position 13,301 of record APFE031375434.1, read on the forward strand.
AGCGTTTTCACTTTTTATCACAGAAATAGTCACTGTTTGTAGTTTAAAGGGAAAAACAAAGGCCCAAAGACCTATTCCACCATATAGTAGATCTGAGGAGATAGTTTGGGAAACAGAGCCCGAAAAGGGAAAGAGAAGCGCAACAACACACTGCAGCCTAAAACAGAAAGATTAGGGAGCACAGATAGTGCAACAGCCACACCAATAAACATCATGGAGCATCTTTGGCACAGGAGAACTCCCAGACAGTGCAACAAGCTACCAAAAATATCATTAAATGGTTACTCTACTGTCAGAAGCAGAAAACTTCATCCCATGCTTTCCTAGAGGGAATCAAATCTGTTAACAATGCATATCAGAATCATTAAGACTCCGAGCCTCTTAAATCCTAGGATCATTGTAAACAGGCTATAAATAGCTGAAAATAAGATGTAATAGGGGTTTAACTTCTAAAGATTATTCCTTCTTTGTTCCTTCAAGCTTCTCATCTTCATTCTAGCAATATAAGCTTATTTTGCCATTATATGTTCAATGTCCATTATATTTGTTGTTCTATGCTTGCACTTGAAATTTTTTTCATGTTTTCTTTGTGTCTAAGGCTAGATAACTGTCATCTTATCTCTACTTTGATAAATTAGATTTTCAAGCTTATTTGCTGCTTGTAGCTAGCCATCCATATGTGGTCATATAGACATCTGCCAGTACAGTCAATATTCTCTTTTGCTGCCTGTAGCTAGCCATTCATTTATGTTTATGTATGCAATATGCTGGTATAGTCAGTCTTCTCCATCTATCCATTGAATTTATAGATTATTGAGCATTAGTGGTCTAAAGCCTTGTATTAGTGAGAGCGTTCATGCATGCCTTGAGTGAAAACATAGCTGAAATGGTTATCTGACTTGATCCAAACCATCATTTATTCCAGTAGTTCAGAGAACAATATTGAAGACTATATGTTGCCAGGCATCTCTGAGCTACAACATAGGAGAGTTTCTTGGAGTGATAACATAATTGGCACTGTTGCTGGGAGAGGAAACTGAAGCTCAGTTTCCCTGGGAAATGACATAGATCCAGCTTTGATGATAGACAAAGTTTGGGCACTTTTTTGGTTGTAATCATCTATTTGGCAACTCTACTAGAGGCCGAACCTCTTGGTGACTCCACTTCATATTTCTGGCTTAGTTTGTGAGGCATACTCAGAGAAATCCTCAAAAGCTACAAGTTAACCCAATACCTGACCCTGAAAAAATCATCAAGGAGAGAAAGTTATTGTGGAAAGCAGCATCAGGTTTAGGTAAACCTAAAAAATCTCGTATACCTCTTCAAGAAAGGCTTGTAATAGAACAAATACATGTTGAGAGTATAGCATCTAATACTAGCAGTGAAGAAAAACTCTTAGAGATTCATAAATCTCCTTATTCTTTAGGTTCTCCTTTTGTTGTAAGACGAAAGGAAACCTCACCTCATATCCATCATACTCCTTTAGTCTTGTTAGTCACTCCTTAGCCCTCTATCATTCAAACTGCTAGTACTCTTTCAGCCACCATAGCTATGGCAAGTCCACAAACACCTACAAAAATGGAAAGAATTATAGCTGCTAGGTATGTACCTCTAATACTACCCACTCATTTGAATGCCATGCCTACTGGAGAATATTAGAAATATAGGCCTAATCTCACTGGGACTGAAGGTGTTACTACTGAAGAACATCTTGAGTCATTCTATAGCTGTGTCGATAATTTGGACATTAGTGAAGATGATGTGTGGATAAATGTCTTTGTCCAAAGCCTAGATGGAGAGGCTAGAAAATGGTTTAGAAAACTAATCTCAAGATCTATAGCAGATATTGAAGCTTTAGATGATGCATTCCTAAAGCATTGGGGGGATAAGAAGGATCTCCTATATTGCCACACTAAGTTTGGGAACTTAAAGAGGGAAAATGGTGAGTTCTTGTCTGATTTTAATAAGAGGTTTAACCGTATGTACAACAAGATACCAGCTGAAGTAAAATCCACTACTACCTCTACTAAACTCACCTATGCCAGTGCTTTTGATTATGACTTTTGCCCACTACTAAGAGAGAGGTTATGTACTACTTTGGCTGGCATGCAGGATGCAGCCTTGGAAGTGGAATCGAACATCATGGCTACAGAGAAGCTCAAGGGAAATGTTGATAGAAGAAGACAAAGGGGTGAGTCATCATCCTTTGATCCTAAGATAGATAAAATGACCAAAATAATTGAGTCATTAGCCTCTTAAATCTCAAAATTGAAGGTTGAGTAGCATCTAGGGAAAGGAAGAATTCCTAATACCTTTGCTCCTAGAAATCCAAATCCAAATCAATATAGAAAAACTAATGAGAAGTTGCAGATTTTGCAAAGAAACAAAGATGTAAATGAAGACCAAAGGGTGAAGGTTCCTTTTCAAAATGTAGTCATGCAAGAAGAGCAGTTTGAAGAAGATGATGAGATCCATTGTCTGGAAGACAAAGGAAATGCTTCCTTTTTTACCTCAGCTACCTATGAAAAGTCATTATGCAATGACTAGATCAGCCAAGAATGGGATGGTAAAGCTATTCTACAAACTATAGATCAGCAAAGATATAATTTGAGGTCAAAGATAAAAATTGCCAAGGAAACTCATTTTCAAAAAGTTTTTATCCCTGTAGTACAACAAGCTAATAAGAAAAAACAACTGGCAGTTGATCCCATCATCCTCAAAGCTCCAGCTCATGAGGTAAGAGGCCTTGACAAGTATCCTTCTCCTTTTAGCTTTCAATAAAAAATTCATAAGCTAAGAATATCTATGCCTCTGATTGAACTACTGAAGAATGAGTCCTTCAAAAGATCCATCCTCGAGGCCCTTGAACCTAAAGCCATCCAAACCTCCACTAACCATGTAAATCTACAAGATGATAAGCTAGCTATTATTCTCAGCCCAATGATTGAAAATTGTGAAGACAACACCCCATCATTCTGTCTCTCTGACTATTCATGAAAAAATCCTTCACAACTGCCTTTTGGAAACTGGAGCCAGCCATAATCTAATGCCCAAGGCTGTCATGGATGAGTTGGGTCTTGACATCACCAAGCCTTATCATGACCTGTTCTCTTTTGACTCTAGAAAAGTGAAGTGTCTAGGATTAACCAAGGGCCTAGCCATCACTTTGTCTTAGCTGCCTATGAAAAGCATGATGATGGATATTGTGGTAGCAAATTTACCCCCCAAGTTTGGCATGTTACTTTCCAAAGGTTGGATCAAGAGATTAGGTGGATAATTACAAAATGCTTTCTCTTATGCTATTGTCTGAGTTTTCGGAGGTGAGAGCAAGAGATTATACAGAGAGGCACAGTTGGATTATATCATCAGCGATGAGAAGAACCCTACTAATCATCCCATCTATGTTGTTGACATTGATTTTGTAGCATGTATTCTTCATATTGAATAATCCCAGTTAGCCTCCACACAGCTTTAAAAACAAGTTTTCCAAATTGTTGAGGAAGAAAACCCACAGATTTGGTATATGTTCTTTGATGGGGCTTGCTCTAAAGAAGCTACAGGGGTAGGTGTAGTCCTTGTGTCCCCAACATAGGAATAAATTCATTTATCTTTCAAATTAACCTTTCAGGTCACAAACAACATAGAAAAGTACAAAGCTTTGATTCTGGGATTAAACGCTACTAAAGAAATGGGTATCAAAGGCCTAAAAGTGTTTTGAGATGTAGACCTCATCATTCAGTAGGTAAATAAAGTGTTCCAATCAAAGAATCCAAGGCTAATGGCATACAGAGATGAGGTATACAGGCTCAAGGATTCTTTTAGTGATTTCAGCATTTCTTATATTCCAAGAATGAAGAACCAGCTTGCCAACTCCCTTATTGTGTCTGCTAGCACGTTTATTCCTCCTTTGCCTCCTAAATTGACATATGAAGTTCAGGTAAAATATAGACCATCTCTTCTTGACAATGTCAAATATTGGAGAGTTTTTGAAGATGATGAGGAAATTAACAAGTTTTTACAAGTTGTTGAGGAATTTTCTGAAACGCACATCGACCAAGAAAATGAAACCATGGAAGAATGTGGCCAATCCAAGCTAAAAAGAGAGATCAGCCGAGGAAGCATTGTCCAGCTACCTAGTAATCACATACCAAAAGGATTGGTGCCTCTAGAGAAGCTTTTTGATCATAATGATGTGCCCTGTAAGTTGGCCAAAATAGAGAATGAGTATGTTGTCTGTAAACATAATATAGGGAGCCCAGCCCATCCAAAATTCATCAATCTGTCCACTCATTTGTCTTCTACCTAGAATTCCAAGTATTTCACCCTCATGAAGCAATTCAATGATATTCTTTCCTGGGAATACAGTGATCTTAAAACCTATGATACAAACATCATTCAGCACAAGATCCCACTGGAAAAGAACACTACCCCTTTTAAGAAGAAATTAAGACCTATCAGCCCTCTCTTATTGCCTTTGATTGAGAAAGAGATCAAGAAACTGTTGGATGCCAAAATTATAGTTCCCCTAAGGTATTCAAAATGGATAGCTAACCTTGTGGTAGTGAGAAAGAAAAATGGAGAAATAAGGCTTTGTGTTGACTTTAGAAATCTTAACAAGTACTCTAAAAAAGATAACTACCCCCTGCCTAAGATGGAACACTTGCTACAAAGAGTTTCAGGGGCTAGAGTCATGTCTTTCTTAGATGGATTTTCAGGTTACTATCAGATTGTTGTACATCTTGAAGATTAGGAAAATACCGCCTTCACTACTCCTTGGGGCACTTTCATGTACTCCAAGATGCCTTTCGGATTGATGAATGTTGGGGCTACTTTTCAGAGGGCCATGGACATAGCCTTTGTGGGAGAGAAGGATACGTTTGTCCTTATTTATCTTGATGAAATAACAGTCTTCTCCAACAACCACAAAGACCATTTACAACATTTGAAGAAGGTGTTCCTAAAGTGCAGACAGTTTGGAATTTCAGTGAACCCAAAGAAGTCACAGTTTGCTCTAGAAGAAGGCAAACTTCTAGGACATATTGTTTCTGCTAAGGGTGTAAAGATTGATCCAACAAGAGTTCAAGCCATAACACACATTTCATTAAATTTGGAATTAAGTACTAGATCTAGAATTTCAAAACAACCAAAAAACTCAATTATAGTGATGTCCTTGTAATAAAAGTTTTCCAATTTTAATGAAATTTGTGTTCTGTTCAGACATTGTCCATCCCAAGGTAAAAAATGAACATTCAATCCTTCCTAGGTAAGATTAACTTCGTAAGGAGGTTCATTCCAAACTTTGCAGAGCTTGTAAAGCACATCACTTCCATGCTGAAGAAAGGATCTAAAATAAAATGGAGAGATGCTTCAAGAAGCTCTTTTGAAGCCATCAAGCAAGCTATCATGGAAGCTCCCACTCTAATCAACCCAAATTACACTAAGGAGTTTTGTATCTTCTCTTTTTCCTCTTATGATACACTTGTAGCAGTTCTGTTGTAGAAAAATGATGAAGGCATAGAGCACCCTGTGGCCTTTTTCAACAAAACTTTAAGGGATGCAGAACTAAGTTATGACCTTATTGAAAAACAAGCTTATGCTCTCATAAAGTATTTCAAGGCATCCAAAATTTATATTCTTCATTCCAAAGTATTTGCATATGTACCTTCAACCTCAGTGAAATATGTCTTATGTTAGCTAGATATTGATGGGAAGAGAGCTAAATTGATTGCAAAATTCATAGACTTTATCATAGAGGTGAAGCCCACTAAGCTTGTCAAAGACCAGGGCTTAGCTAAACTTATGGCTGAATAAAATTGCAGCTTGTTAGACATAAATTTCATGGGTCTAAATTCAGATGATGAGAAGACAGAGGGAGTAGCAAAAGAGAAAAAGTAGAATCAGTTGTTGGCTAAAAATATAGCCATATATGAATGGTATTACAGCATAGTTCATTTTTTGCAAAAGCTAGAAGTCCCTCCAGGGCTTAGCTCAAGTCAAGCTCATTCCATTAAACTTAGATCAACCAAATTCTACATTAATAAAAATTTGCTTTATTGGAAAGACCCATCAGGAATCCTCTTGAGGTGTCTAGATAAAGAACAATCTGTGGAAGTCATACACCAATTCTATTCTAGCATCTGTGGAGGGCATCATTATTGGAAAACCACAGCTCAAAAAATCTTGAGGGCTGGATAGTATTGGCCTACTCTATTCTCTGATGCGTTTTCTTTTGTAAAATCTTGTGACAAGTGTCAGAGGTTTGTAGGAAGACAACAGCTAAAATCTCTGCCCTTGAAGCCAATACATGTTAATGGTCCCTTCCAGCAGTGGGGCTTGGAATTTATAGATGAGATCAACCCACATTCCTATGGCCAACACAAATGGTTCTTAGTAGCCACAGATTATTTCACCTAGCAGATTGAGGCTATACCCACTAAGAATGCTAATCATCAAGTTGTCATAAAGTTCTTGAATGAGAATATTTTCACTAGATTTAGTTTCCCAACCAAACTTGTCAATGATACTGTAGCAACTTTCAAGGCAAAAGAATTGGTGGAAATGACTGAATCCATGGGCATTCAAGTGGTGCATTCTACCTCATATTATCCTCAAGGCAATGGCCTGGCAAAATCATCTAACAAGAGTCTAGTAAGGGTAATCAAAAAATTGTTAGAGGACAACAAAAAGAGGTGGGATTCCAAGTTGAAGTTTGCACTATGGGCTGACAGAGTTTCCATCAAAAAGTCCATAGGGAATTCTCCATTCAAACTAGTTTATGGTGCTGATGTTGTTTTCCCCATCCAGCTGATTCTCCCTCTGGCTAAGTTCTTGCAAGAAGAAAAAGATGAAGAGAATGACATGGTAAGAAGAATGAATAACCTGGTTGAAGTACAGTAGATCAGAAAGCAGCTACTTGAGAAGTCAAAAGCTCATCAGAAGAAAATCAAAGAAACCTTTCACAGGAAGGAAAAAGTTGACAATTTCCAAGTTGGTGATTGGGTGCTTAAATGGGATTCATTTAAGGAAAATAAAGGTAATCGTGGCAAGTTTGACTCCTTATGGACAGGTCTGTTTGTCATCACTCAAGTTCAACAGAACAATACATTCATTCTGCACAGTCTGGAAGGAGGAAATACTCTTGGTAGCCCAATAAATGGGCGGTTCTTGAAACTTTAATTTGTTTAAGGCTTTAAAGCCTTGTCATTATAAATATGTTTCTCCAGTTTTTATTTCATTACAAAATAGTCTCCATGCCTAATGGAACACTAGAGGGAAGATTTGACTTTGTTTTTTCAGGAAAGGCATTGATCTGTGATCCTTAAAAGCTCACAAGGAGGATTTCATCCCTAGAAGGAGCCAATGTTAGCCTTGCTGGCAAAAGGCCCACAAATGGATCCATATAGGTTCTTAAAGTCTCCAAATTTTCTTAAAAACATACCAATGGATCCATGAATGCAAATGAAATCTTCAATTTTTTCTGAAAGATCATCTAATGATCAAAATCAACATAAGAGGAGAGCCCTTGGAAGGGCGGAAATACACTATCGGGAATCAAAAATGCTTGAAAACCATAAAAAACTTACAATCGTAGGCTTGAACAGAGGAGGGAACAACAGTCGTCAGATCTGTCCGATCAACGACCCATATATAAATGGCTAATCATAATTGGCCAAGCAGAAGGGATAGTTTAAAGGTGGGCACATGACACCGTCGATCAACAATCGTCGATGATCGGATCAACGGGGAGCATATGTTATGCTATATAAAGGCCCGGGGAGTGAGAGATGTGTAATTGTGATTTATCGCATCACTAATATCGCATTGGAAATATACAACAGGCGAGGCCTAGGCACATGCATGTATGCGACCCGACGGGCTGGACTCGACGTAATTATATACGATATTTGATAACTTTTCATGTCTGCAGAAAGGCCTATTTTCAACACTTTTTGTGTATTTTGTTTCAACGAAATACAATGGAAACCTTGGGGCCTTGCGATAGTGATGGAACCCAGACCCAATGGGTTTCAGGAAGCAAAATATATATGTTTTCAAGTCTGCAAAGGCCAAATGTTTAATGTATTTCATGTATTTTAGTTGTATAATGAAAATACGAAGGGAGCATTGGCCAATAGCGATTGCGATGAGTCCCGAACCCGAAAGGGCCTGGGAAGTGGAATATATGATATCTGAAGTTCGCCAAACCCACCTTCATGCATTTTTCAGTGTTTTCGCATATTTCATAATATAAGAGAAATATACAGGAGTAGGCCTTGTGACTTGTGATGGCGACAAGGCTAGACCCAATATACAATTAAACCATATCTGAGGACTTTTGAAGTCCGAAATGAATAGTAATGGGTGGGATTTATTAGGGTTGCAACATTTTTGTTGTTTATAACAGAAACAATCACTATTTGTAGTTTAAAGGGAAAAACAAAGGCCCAAAGACCCATTCCACCATATAGCAGAGCCTAGGAGACAATTTTTCAGGAAACAGAGCCCGGAAAAGGAAATAGAAGGGTCACAGCACGTTGCAGCCCAAAACAGAAAGATCAAGGAGTAAAGATAGCACAACAACCACACCAACAAACATCATGGAGCATATCTAGCATAGGAGAACTCCTAGACATTGCAACAAGCTACCATAAATATTTGAAAGTGGTTGCTCTACTGTCAGAAGTAGAAAACTCCAATCCCATGCTTGCTTATAGGGCATCAAATCAGTTAACAATGCATATCAGACAGATTAAGACTTCGTGCCTCTTAGAGCTCAGGAGCATTATAAATAGGCTATAAATAGCTTAAAGTAAGATGTAATAGGGGTTCAAATTCTAAAGATTATTCCTCCTCTGTTCCTTCAAGCTTCTCATCTTCATTCTAGCAATATAAGCTTCTTTTGCCATTATATGCTCAATGTCCATTCTCTTTGTTGTTCTATGCTTGCACCTGAACATTTTGTTCATATTTTCTTTGTGTCTAAGGCCAGATAATTGTCATCTTATCTCTGCTTTGATAAATTATATTTGCAAGCTTCTTTGTTGCCTATAGCTAGCCATCCATATGTGGTCATATATGCATCTGCCAGTACAGTCAGTATTCCCTTTTGCTGCCTGTAGCTAGCCATTCATTTATGTTTATGTATACAATCTGTTGGTATAGTTAGTCTTCTCCATCTATCCATTGAATTTATAAATTATTGAGCATTAGTGGTCTAAAGCCTTGTATTGGTAAGAGCATTCATGCATGGCTTGAGTGAAAACAGAGCTGAAATGGTTATCTGACTTGATCCAAACCATCATTTATTCCAATAGTTCAGAGAACAATATTGAAGATTATATGTTACCGGGAATCTCCGAGCTACAACCTAGGAGAGTTTCTTGGAGTGATAACAGTTACAGCAACTGTAATAGAGGGAACAATAGTTATGGCCTAGGAAACAATAGTTGTAATTGAGGGGACAACAACTGTGAGTCAGGAAATAATGGTTGTGACTGAGGGAACAACAATTGTGACTCTGGAAACAACAATTGTGACCAAGGGAGCAACAACTGTGAATAAGGGAACATCAACCGCGACCAAGGGAACAACAATTGTGACTAAGGGAACAACAACCATGACCAAGGAAACAACAACTTTGGCTAAGGGAAAAACATGCGCGACCAAGGGAACAATAGTTGTGACTAAGGGAACAACAACCGTGACTAAGGAGACTACAGTTGTGACTAAAGGAACAACAACTGTGACTCAGAAAACAATAGTTGTTACTAGGGAAACAACAATTGTAGCTAAGGTAGAAACAATTATGATTCGAGATTTATTTATCCAATGGTACCATTGTTGCATGTTACAACCTCGAAACTACCCATATCATTTTAAGCATGTGGACATGAAGTATCAAGCATGACTGTGGAAATCCCTCCCAAAAACTATCTCAATGGGAGATCCTAGAAAGATCACATGGAAAAGGATTAGTCATTCAACAATTATAGTCACTTTACAAAATAATGAGGAATTAACAGTAAATCATTCTTGATAAGACTTACCATAAGAATGTTTAATATTATATATGAGGCAACCATAAACTTGATAAGACATGGGTAAAAAATGCATAAATGTGGAGCAACAATATAAAAATTAAGAACTTTCTTCTTTTATTTTGATGAAGAAACAAAAATCGTGACTTTGAAAGAAACAACACCTGAAATATAAAAGCATAAGAGAAATCAAATAAAATAACACTTTATTGAAAATAAATAAATAACTTAAATTACAATTGTTGTGATTTTGTGTGCAATAATGTTGTTCCTAAGTGAACATTAATTTGTTTCCATGAACAACTATCTATCAATGGTGAATGCATGGAAACCAAAGATCTTTTGGAAAAATATGTTGGTGGCAATGACTTGGGTCTTCAAATGGAAATCAATTCTTCGTATTTCTTGTTATGAATTTTTCTAGTAACGAAAAAGTCTTCATGTCATTTTTCTTTCTTGTTGGTCAGTATTAGCGGGAAATTTGTAGCAAGCTCTTATAAGACATTTTAGATCACGAAACTTAAAAAAAAAAACAACATCATATGATATTAAATTTCTTAATATATTCTTAGATGAAATTCCCTTATTTCGTTAACATTGTCTTCAAGAATCACTTTTTCATAAATGGACCTCATTTATTCTCCTCGGACTTGCAAAAAATGAGCATATACATGCAATAAAACATAAAATAATGGAATAATAAAGGTGTGAAGGCTCTATTAATCCAAGAAATATGCAATAAAAAAACAAGTAGGTAATCTGTAAAAAAATCCATAGAAAGATAAACAAAGCAAAATCTATTTGTCACTTGCGAGAGAGCAGTGGTCAACCATACTAACCAGCAATGTTTTAATCATAACTTCTTTATTTTCCATCTCATTTGAGCGATTCCAAAGAAAAATGAAAGTGAATTCAAAGAGATATCACCAATAGAAACACATTTTAAAAATTCCGTGATATGATATGTCAAATTTATTTAGAACAACTTGCATTGTAGAGCCATTTCCAATTTCCCAACTTAGACCAACACTTCATATTTTAAGCATAAATTTTTTGTTTGATGACAGATTCAAATGATTTAAATTGGAGATTAAATTATATATATATATATATATATTATATTATATATTATATAAATATAATATTATATATATATATATATATATATATATATATCCAATAGAAACAGGTTCTGGAGGAAGGAAGAATTGATGGGTCACATACACTAGTGAATAGCTGGGAAAACAAAGTTTGAAGAATGTTGATTTACAATAAACATTCAATGTTTTGTTCATAACTTTATCAGACGATATCAAAATAGAGTGATTTAAATTTCATTTTAAATGAGATTCATAGATGAATATACAATAGAAACAAATTTACAAAATCTACTCATTTAGGCCTCCAAAAGTTGACTATCCCAACTCTGTCCCTAAGCTTCCTCCTAGACACCCTATCAATGTTTTCGTCATAACATTTTCGTTTAAAATCTAAATTGAATGGTTCAAATTGATTTAGAAAGTAGACATAAAGGGCTCCTTAGTGTATAAACAATTTTTTAAAATATGCCCATTTGGTCCCTCAAAACATGACTATCTAGACAATTGTTTTCAGAAATTTTATCGAGTGCCCCAAGCCATAAAATATGATAAACAAACAGTTTTTTCCAAATTGGTCATTAAACTGGATATGAGTGTTTGTAAAAATGTGATTTTGAATTTAATACATCTACATACAAAAAAAATATCAAATAGTTATCACCAATGTTTATTTACACAATGTGTTGCAATAAAAACAACTATTTTTACATATAAATAAATTTATTTATTTATTTATTTCCTTATTTATTTTACTTTCTACACTAACCTACTCTAATTTGAAAAATAAAATATGTTTATGTATAATCGTACTTCCAGTGGGACCATTTTCTAAATAAGGTCTCAATTATGTACATACTCAAATTTAAAAATTGCATGTTAATAAATACCAGGGTAAGAGAGACCAACTTCCCTATTAAGGATGGTACCAATAATTGCTAAAGTATGGAATGAAGCTGCAAAAAAATGATTTATTGAAACCAATCTTAAATATAGTCATTTATTTCTTGATTTCCCATAGTTGTCATGTCATGCAGTTCTTGAGCTTTTAATGTCTTATTGATCTCGATGACATGTTGATGCAGAGTAGAAGAAACCTCATTTTCTTCCATTACTTCTGCAATTTTTGGATTTGAAACCTTCCCAATCTCAATATAAGTTTTCTACAATGGTGCAAGTGAGATAGAATGGGTGGGAAGGGTGGGTAAATTTTGCATTTCAACACTGTAAGCATGTTGTATTGGTTTATTAATGTGAGGGTGTAGAATGGATTGAGTAGGAAATTGTGTTGGGCATAAAGTATTTTGATGATGTAGCTGATTGGGTTGTATGGTTGATGTTGATAGACAAGCAAGATGTTGTTGAAAATATGTTAAAGAATATGGATGATGTTTTTCTGCCACAAAATGAGGGAGATTAGTCATGTAATCATAAAATAAGGCATGCCAAGCTTGTGAACAAGATTTGTGGGGGTTATATTGAGATTGGCATGGTTTCCCTAACACAGGAGTATTCCATAATGGACTATGCAAGTAAGAAAATGGAGAGGAAGTGTTTTGAACCATACATGTAGCCTATGGTTTCCATGGTCGTGATCTTGTTGCAACTTCTCAATTTCTTTGATACGTTGTTTTCATTCCAGGTAAGAAAGAGAAACTATCCATGGGATGCTCCTTTCAACAATAAGGGAAAAACACTTCTTCCAAATTTTCCTGATTTTTCTTAACCTTCAAAACATCCAATTGCAAATTTAGAGAGCTAATAAAATCAATTTTGAAATGTTAAAATAAATCATTGATTTCAGCTCCTATATCTCTTATTCTTGTAGCAAATTTGGAAAAGAAAGAAGAAAGTTCTCTATAATTCTTACCAGCCTTGGAGATTCCTCTTGAATACCTTATGCATAATTCACAAACATCATGATATGATAGCTGAAAAACATCACCTTTTCCCATCATATTTAAGAGCTCTAAAAATTCATCTTTGATTCCTTTAATAATGAGTGTTTTCAATATCTCTTTTTCCAAACGCTTATGCTTTGATTTTTGAAGATTGTATTGAAATTGTTCCACATAGTTCTCCAATTTTTCATCTTCCCCTTATGTCATTCTAAAAATATATTCATTGGACTTGTAGTAGTATTGGTACTTCTTCAAGAATACATTCTTAATGTCCTCCCATGTTTGAATGTAGTTCCCACCAAGGCTCATAAACCATCAGAGAGCTGCGCCTTTTAGAGTAAGAGGAAAAACCTTCAACTATTGAGAATTAATATAATAATCATATCCTCTACAAAGTACTCCAAACCCAAATAGGAATGTATCTCGATATTTATTTTACAAACTATGAAAATTTGGTAGAACAAATGGGGGAATTATGTGCATTTGTGTCACTCCTCCTAGACCTCTGATAGGGAATTCAAAATTAGAAATGTGTGCCATTTCTTTCCAAAGTAAAAGGTGTTCTTCATGTGCTTCTCCAAGGGTCTTCCTTTGAATTTTCCTACTAATTGGTTAGTGAAATGGGTGGTTCTTACATCCCCACTTCAGTGAAATCATAAGTTTTTTTTTTTTTTTTCTTTTCAAAATTATACCTCTAAAATTTCCTCTAAAATGACTTTTTGTTTCAAGGCAGTTTGAAAAATATATGAAAGCAGCTACCAACAACTAACACTTTTTCTACATGATTGGGTTCTACACTATCAAGCTCATTCGACAAGAAATAAAATGTAAGACTTGAAAAACAATACTAAATTAGAAAAGAAGAAAGTAAAGGAAAAGAAAATAATTATACTAATCACACAACTTGAATCAATACTAAATTAAACCACACCTTGTTGAATTGGAAATTTAACCTATTGCACCCAACATAATTCAAATGCAAATCTAGAGCAGCAAATTAAATGAAATCTAGAAATTGCAGGAAACAACAATTCTGTTTTATGGGAACAAGAATGCAAATAATGACAAAGAAACAAAAACCATTTAACGAAGGGATCAACAGATGGAATGCTTCAAGAATAGTAACTTAGGAAACAACAAAGAAAAATTCTTTAATAAGTACTGAGTAACCACACTAAAACAACAAAAATATAACTAATCTAATAACAATTATATGACAGTACCTCAACCTGGAGGTGGGCCCAACCACCATGAATCGGTCTGCCAAAGAAAAGAACTCTCATCATAAATTGAACAATGCAAACCATGTTGCTCAACTTCGTATTAATGAAACTCGATGATGATTACAATGTATGGATTTCATCCTATTAGCCTCCTGCCCATAGTAGGTATTCATCTTTCATGATTGACATGTTTACATGCTAAATATCTCATGCTCTGCAGGCTACAATGTTCCATATTTAACACTCAGGCCAAAGAAGTGTCCATGAGAGTCTGCCAGCCTAAGTGCCTCTGTTGTATTCCAATTTTGAGGAGTTATTCCATTTTTGAAGAATTTTCAGTTAAAGGGAGGTCCAAATAGCTTAATCTTGGTCTCCCTAGGTTTCAATTACATGTTGTAGAGTATAGAGAATCATTATCTGTCCAACAGCTTAATATGGGCAGACTCTTAGATAGGTAGAGAAGCAAGAGTGCTCAACAACTTAATCTGAGCCCCTGGATGGAATAAGTATAGATGTAGGTAGGAATAAAAGAAAAAAGGTTGAAAAGTTGGGTCTGCTAGTTCAAGTGCACCCAAACCAAAAGGAGAAAAAATGCTAGGTAAAGTAGGCTGGGTAAGTAGTTTTGTGGTTGCAGAAATCAAGCTATGTGATCCATTGCATATTTTCAAGTGTCATATCTATCCAGATCACAGTTTTGTGGCACTGTCTCATGTTGATCAGATCAAGCAAGGCATCTCTAACTCCCCTTTCTTCTTATTTCCCAAATCATTTACTAACATCCCCTTGAGGACTTTGGGATCTGCCCAACCAGTCTAGTTTTCACTCCATCCTGGTTAAAAAAACAAGTTGACATCTGAGTTGGCTTAGTGAAAAGAAGCCACGTTTCTTGTGTAAAAATAATCTTTACACAAATTCATCATTCCCCTTACATTTCCATTCCACCAAGTCATACTAACTGCTAACTTTATTATTTAGCTCCCCAAGTCATTCCCCTATCCCCTACTATGTGAAAACTATATAAAAAACCCAAAAATATTAAATATCCCACCCCATGTCAACTATAGCCTAATAAATAAAAGTCTGGGAAATACTAGGTCTATTTATGGCCTTAGTATTAGCCCTTCCATGCTCGTTTCCCTTGGGATTTATTTAAACCTCTGGTTAAATAAATGACCATACTAAACCCCTCCCCTGCACACCAAACCACACCACACCCCACGCATGCATAACCTTTGGATTTCATTGATATTTGGTGAATGAATAACCATGACCCCAAGCACGCATTTAACTCGCAAAACCTAAAGTCTAAAACCCACCCACCGCCACGAATAATCAAACTTTTATTGCGCGCGCTTTTTATTTAAAACCCGCTCATCTTCCACTGTCGTCCACCGTCGGATCGTCTCTCCCAGATCCGACAGCCCTCATGCATATCGGGTGCCCTTACATCATGGCACAATAGTGCCCGATGGTCGACGGTTTCACCATCGTACACCAGGACACTTGTCGGCTTTTCATTGCGTCGGGTCGCCCTTGACAAATACCGCCCCCATACCAAAAGCGGTCCGACACAAACCGCTTACCACCCTCCCTTGTTCCCACTTCACCTCATGATGATGCCGCCACCTCACCTGCCACTGTGCATTACCCTGCCATGTCACCCTGCTGACGTCATCATCCGTACTGGGTCCCACTGTTGACGTCATGCTAACGTCACCCACCGTACCGCTGATGTCACCTACCGTACCACTGACACCATCCGCCGAAAGGAAAGTGCGCAAGCGTGAAATTGAGGCTTCAGAGGCCTAGAATCAAATTCTGAGGCAGTTTTCGATGTGCGATTAGGCTAATCTCGCATCGCTATGGGAAATAGGCCAAAATGGGGAATCTTTTTCTCAGCGACTATTTTTTGTCGTGAAAGGGCAGAAAAAGGGTTGATTTAACAGTTTTTAGCCTATCAGAGGAAAGAAGACTCCCAGATTCAATCAAAGAGTATCAGTGGAGCGGCAGAGAGTATCAGATCGACCATATCAGAGCCATGAAAGCATTAAAGACCATCCAAACAAAGTCAATGAATACCAGAACATAGTCACGGGCCATTAAAACCGAATCATAACATATTTAATGGGAATCACAGTCACCTAAGAGCAACAGAACCGACTAAGAGGTGCAGATAAGAAGTGAAAGGCGCAGTAATTGCAGATTGGACAAGCAGAGTTGCCAGAGGACAGCAGATAGCCTCATTTTGAAACAGCTTCCCCCAAGCGCAGCATTATATAGATATTTTCATTACTTATAAGACAAGTTAGGTTAACTGCATTTATTTTCCTAAAAAAGATCTTCTAGCAGATCTTTGTTGTAGATATTTTGCCTATAAATACAGCCCTGAACAATGTAATAGGGGTTGGTGGGTTGTTTGGTTGATCTCTCATTTTGAGAGCTGCACTGTAAATACTAAGAACTTCTATAATCAAATATTGTTGGAATGCTTGCATCTGAACTAGCTGGTTATGTTTTTAATGGCTGAAGAAATTAGTATGGAATTCTTGTGCTTTCTCATGGTTCAATAAGTTTTCCTCCCTTTGTTTATCAGTTTATACATAGCTGTACTGAATATATATCATAAGCTAAGTTGCAAGAAAAAAGAATAGTCCAGAATTGGTTTTCATGCCCTCTGTGCTCAATTCTTGTAACTTTCCATGTTTTCCTTGAATCAGTGATGAATATGCATTCTTAATTGCGCACGTTTAAACTATTCTCTTCACATATGAATGTTGTCTAGGAATTCTTCATTGCTCCTAGATATTGTTCATCCACTTTCCCTCTTTGGTTGGATGAGAGATCCTTAATTGCCTCTCATTCCCTAACCTCCATTTCATTCTTTTTCCAGCATAAATCATTGTGCCATGTGTAGCTATCCTGCTCCATATTCCCCTCTTCTACCAAAGAAGACACACCCTTCAGTTCACAGTCATGACTCCATGCCTAATGGTTTGAACTTCTTACACTTTGCATGTCAAATCTGTTTGATTAAGATCAACCATCCCACTAAACCAAATAAAAACCCATGTACATCATAT
Source organism: Pinus taeda (assembly GCA_000404065.3). Taxonomy (NCBI): domain Eukaryota; kingdom Viridiplantae; phylum Streptophyta; class Pinopsida; order Pinales; family Pinaceae; genus Pinus; species Pinus taeda. The sequence continues at coordinate 30,639 of APFE031375434.1, forward strand.
CTAGCCTAAAATCATCCCTTAAACAAAGTTAAATCTTGAAGAGAGAGCCCTCTCTGACTATTGGTAGGCTAGGACCTGCAGTCCAAAGATTGGTTTGTGGTTACCTCGGCTGTATTCCCTTGGGAGTCAAAGGGAACAACCTGAGTGATAATAGATCCTTCATTATATGATCTCCTCTATATGTGTTATATCCCTTTTCTCTCTGATTTGTGTCTTTTAAATACACAAACATAAAAGAGAAATTTACAACAAACTGATTACAAAATGAATTTCCTTACAATTTAGATTGATTACACAATCTCAATAAGTAATATGATATTTCAAAAATCTTCCCAACAACATCTAGCTGGAAGTAAATCGCATCTAGAATTTCAATTGAGGCAATTTGGAAAACGGCCACAATAGAAAATCTATGAAAATGACCTTCGAAGAACCTTGTGTTTCTCTCAAACTAGGCCAAATTGTGAAAATATACTCATTGGAAAACTGAATTGGTCCATTCTACACAACACCAGTGTCTCTGATTTTCAAGATTCATCTTCTTTTGCCCGAAATGTCCACTGCAAAACCATCACTTTTTATCCCAATGAATTTTTGTGATGAAATATTTTATTATGAGCTAAAGATGAAATTTTCAATCTCGAAGAGATATTGGAGGCTAAAATCATGAGGATGTTATAAAAAATTCATTAATAAACCATCATTGGAAAAATCATGCATAATAATATTCAATTTATTGAAAATAAAGGAGAATAAACATCACTAATCAACAAGAGCATGATTATGAAACGAAATTATATGATAAATTATGATAAATGAAGTGATAAAGCATGGTAGGAATGGATGAAATATACGTTAATAAATGGTAATATTAATGACAATCTAGTTTCCCAACACACTATCATCCATGAATCTGTTGTTGGGTATACTATCGAGAATGAAACAAGGCAGGACCTTGGACCATACCTGGAGGGCGTCTTTGCCAATGTCATCACTCTGCCATAAGTTATGTCAGTTCAAGATCTTCCTCTGGCTCCTTGAAAACAAATTTCAGTCCACGGAGTGAGGGATAACATTATTTGGAGTAATATTTGGTGCATATGGCACATATTTCAATTGCATCTAGTGGGCACTCTTTGCGCCTATGCTTCTTTCAGCGGTGAGGCAAAAAAATGGCTAAAGTTTGTTCTGACGCTGCTTGTTTCTGTTTTACTTTCAAGACATCCAATTGTGTAGTTAATTTTCTCAAAATAGCAGTTTAAAGTCTTCTATGAGATTACCAACCTCTGTGCGAGTCACCCCTCCTCCTGTAGTTCTGCTAGTTCTACTGAGGGGTCCCGAACTCCAGATTTGGTTTGTGTACTTCCTTGCGAGCACCTAATACATATATTCACAATGTCATAATATTATTCCTTAGAAATATCACCCTTTCCCATTAAATTAAGTGTCTCTATCCATTCATCTTTCATTACTCTAATTAAATTAATTTCTAGGACTTCTCTAGGTAGAGTGGTATAAGGTGAACCTTGAAAGTTTCATTTGAATCTTTTGACATATTCTTCAAAATTCTCATCTTCTTTGGACATCATTTTAATTATTTCTTGTTTCAGATCCCTAGATCGACAATAGTCCCAGTATTTGGTGAGGAAAGTTTTTCATATGATCCCACGAAGTTATGGTACCTCCCACTAATCTCGCAAACCAACGTAAAGTTGCTCCCTTTAAAGTGGAAGGAAACAATTTCAGTTTTTAAGGATCAGTGGTATAGTCATAACCTCAGCATAAGATGTCAAATTCAAACAGAAATGCGTTAGGATCCTCAGAAGCCATTCCATGATAATTTGGAAGATTTTGTAATGGGATAGATTTCATTGGGGCATTAGCCTGCAGATCGACAATAGGGTATTCTATGGTCGAAGTCTGGGTTCTTGGTGCTACATTTCCATTTGATAAAAAAAAATCCAGTAATCCTTAGGTATATCTTGGCGAAGGGATATTATCTGAAGAACAATGTGTTGGACAAGTTCTGGGTTCTGGGTAGGTCTTACAACGCTACTTAGATCAAGGATTTCAAATTCCCCCATTGCAACAAGTTTTGCTGGAAATTCAAAAGATTGTAGTTGTGGATCACTTATTTCACCTCCTCCCTCTCTTAGGTTACAAGAATTCCCCTCTCTTTTACTGGGAAGACCGGGTTATTAATAAAGGTATTTTGGAAACTCTGCTCCGACCTCATAGTCCTATCATGAATCTCAACATGAGCTGCATATGATAATCTTGCCATTTGAGGGCCAATAGTAGAGCCCTCCCCAGATGTTGTTCGGTACCTACTGACACTTGATATTCTGAATGGTGAATGATTTCATCTATAAAGGTATTTCTCCCAAGGCAAGAGTGACCTTGAGTTCTAGTGGTTTTTGAAATAGGTTTTGAATCTATAACTTCTTGATTTGTAGTCCTAATGTTTTTCCTAGTCACACACACTAAACAATTCTAAAAGTATCAGCTGAAGGTAGGCACTGGCATAATATTTTTAATTGGTTTGTGCACAGGTTCTTACCTTCCATCTTTAATAACCAACCCTACAGGGATACAACTAAAACTTCTTTGACAACCTCTCTAACAATGGTACCAAAATGTTGATTATTTAGTTGTTCTTAAAAAGACCAACAAACCTAAACATTAAATTGTCAACCCAAAACTCATCTAGTTATTTCAAGGCTGTCCACACTGTACATGCAAAGAATAGTGTTTATGTAACTTAGTCTATCTAGTCCTATTGAAATGTAAATGCATGAAAACGCAAGAAACGACTAGAATTCCTTAGGAGAACACTTTACATGCAAATTCATAAATTCAAACAATCAAAACGCTTATTCAAGGTAATCGAAACATTAAACTTTCTAAAAACAATTTTGTTAAGCACACATTGTTTCCTAGGAAACTGCATCTACAAGAAAGGAAAAACACACTTGACTAGAATGGAATCTGCTAAAGGAAATATCACACCTTGCTCTTAACAATTATTTATCAATTATAAGAAGTGACAGAATGAATAACACTTCAGAAAATCAACTATCAGAAATCTAATTCTAATGATATTTACTCAAACTACCGTGGAAACAATCACTGTAATGAACAACTCAGTAATCAATCCTCAACTCTGGATGGAAATCCAATAATTATAGAACAAGAAAGCAAATGATGAAATGTAAATTTAATGCTACAAATAGGGTAGTAGTCACTCTAGTGTTGGGCCCACAATCACTAGAATTCAACCGCCTTAGAGGAAAATCAGTGCAATAATTAAAGCTAAACCATGTAAGTCTCCATTATATTAATCAACAACAATATTACAATGTTTGTAAAACTTCAAAGCATAAGCTCGAGAATAAAAAGAAAAAGCTTTTTTAATAGAGGCTTTATTCCTTGCTTTTATAATTACAACCAAGTTTGTAATTAAAAATAAAGGAGAGATCTTGACAATAAAAATATTCTCATGTTGCTAAATTCGAGTTACAAAATCTCTTAAGTTCCCTCGGAATAGATGGGAAAAATCTCGTTCATAGCTGGTCTTTCCATGTTGATTGTTAATCTTTTCTTATCCAGGTCACAACTTACTCGATTAGCTCTTTGTAACTCACTCTAGTCTAGATATCCAGGGAACACCATCTACTTATCAGAATCCTTGTCAGTTATCATTTCAAATTGTAAGAGTAACTCATAACTTCATGGTCAAATCAATTCATTTAGAACATAAAATGGTGAAATTATTTATTAACTTCTTTCTAGAGTTCCCAACACACAAATTACCATATTACATACGTAAAATACTCAGAAAAATAATGAAAGGATAAGGAAATGGAGTAAGAAAATGTGTCAATTCTGGAGCCCAACAGTCCAATCTAATTTCTTTTGTCTCAGGTGAGCTTGCTATAGAATACACAAACCATTATTCTCATACCACCAATATGGATTGTTATCCTTGAGAATCCTTGACAACATGATTTAGATCCCCTTGGACTTATCAGGGTCCCAACAAGAGAACCATTCTTTGGCGGATTTTTTTTCATGTAGACTCAGGGTTCAACCACTGGTTGCCAATAAATGATGTTGTCATAGTCTAGCGTAATGTGGGAATTTTCATTCCTTCGTGAAGAAGAAAAGTCTCATATGAGGCATGCTGATACTTCTTAAATGTGAGAGGGATTTGAGATAGTGTTGGGATTTAGATTATTTACATACATTATTCATCAATCAATTGATTAGACATGAAACCCAAACAATCTTATTCATGGTACAAAAATATACAACATATTATCTACAAAAGCAAATTTTTTAAGGGAGATGCATAACAAAATACCATTCATTCACAGAAAACATTGATAAATCCCTACAACATTATAATTATATTAGACGAAGAATTGAACCATTACAATACAAATCTACAAAGCTAAACAATATTTACTCAGGATTATAACAAATAGAACAAGACAAGTCTAAATTACATCAAAATACATTTAGAAGGATTCAAGTCTCATCTGACAAAATGTCGACATAGCTCTCTCTATTGTCTCTATTTAGCTCAATGCATGTGGATTTTATAGATATATTATTTTTCTTTACCCCCCTTACTTGATCTACTCCAACTTGATCCATTTGAGAAAATCCAAGTGCTTTTGTCCACTTCTATTTGTATTCCTTCAAAAATGACACCTAGATCCTTCTTTCACAACTTTGATAAATCCCGAGATAACAATTTTATTTCTCCACTTGCTGCTTTCTCCTTTCTGGTCCAGTCTTTTGACCTATTTTCCCATTTACTTATTTTGCTTATCATCTCCATGACCCTTTTCCAACCAAAAATTGATCAAATTATCGAAAAATGGACCCAACAGAAGCATAATGCTTATAACTATCCATGTTAGGTCCCTTTGTCTTTAACCTTATGTTGTCAACATTTAGCTTGAGTTGTTGCTCCACTTCATCTATATATTAATATTTTAGTTTTAACTATTCGAGGAGGTATTTCACATTTCTCTTGGTGTCTTGAAAGAATGTTGTGTCTATCGAGGCCATAGAAAGTGTATCTTTCTCCATGTCCAACACAATAGGCCTTTTTGTGGTGACTTACATTTGACACAGTTGAGAAGATGATACTATTTTATTCTTATGCTCCACTATCCTATTCAAAGTGTGATCATCTATGAATTTTCCTAGGTTAACCACTTATTTTTTCCAATTGGTGTGATTCCCATACCCATAAATAGAATGTGACCACCTATGATGGCAAAGGTTATCGGTTGAATTGTGTTAATGTCCATAGAAGTTGTTCTCTAGTGGGAATATTGTTATTGTGATTCTTAATGTGCATGTATAACTTCTTCCTTACCTCAAGTTTCTACTTCTTATTATCTCTTCTATTCCTTTTCCTATTTTATTCTTTCTTCTTATGTTCTTCTCTTTCTCCTCCCTCATCTTTCTTATTCATTCTCCTTGAGCTCAAGTTCTTTGGCTATATAGGCTGATTCTTGCTCCTATTTTAGCTTGTCCTCCCATGCAACTCAAGTTACTTCCTACTGGGAAGCCTACTTTGAGAGAAGTGATTCTCTCATTTTTATCACCAAAAAATGATCACTTAGCCATTTCTAACTAGGTGAATCAAAATACACCATGTAGGATTAATTTTACCATAGTAAAATCACTTTCTCTGTGGAAAATAATTTAGTAAACCACTTTTATTAAATTATTTTCTGATTTAAATAAAAAGACCCATTAGAATAATTAGATAAATCAACATTTATTTAATTTTATCTAGGAAAAATTATTAAATCATTGTTTAAATAATTATTCCTTGTCACATTTCACTAAATTCCCTAGGAATATTTAAATAATCACTATTTATTTATTATTCCTTCTTTCCATTATTGGAATAATTATTAAATCACTATTTAATAATTATTTCAATTTCACACCATTATTAATCTTCGCAAAATAATTAATAAATCATTCTATTTTTTAATTATTTATAAATAAAGATATTTAACCATTTTAAATATCTTTTTCCTCTCCAATAAATACAATAAAGTATTCCAAGCAGTTAGATCTTGATTTGGTCAATATTATTTTACTATTCTACATTTTCGAGATTAACTCAATACTTTGTTATAAATAGGAGGGTTTTCCATTCATTCTTCACCATGATCATAATCATCGTCACCATTATCGTCTCTTTTCTTTGGAGCTCTCATTTGAGTTCTCCACATTTTGTCTCAGTTTTTCACATATTGAGAGAGAAGATCATTTACTGAAGCACTAAGGACATCAAAGGACCCATCCCACGGAGCGGGATTTGTAGACCCTTTTGTAGATATCCTTCACCAGTTGTTTTAATAAAGAATTTATTTAATTAAAGTCTTTCTCTTTGGGTTATTGCATTTGATATATTATTGTTGTTTTCTGTTCTAGATTGTATATATTTTTCTTGCAAGTTTTTCCATTTTTATTACAGATCTGAATTGTAAGCAGGCATCAAATTATTGTTAGGATCACTTTTCACCTAGTGACTTAAGTAAAGTGTTTTTAGTACACCTTCCAAGAAATTTCACACTAAGAGTCACATCTTGATATTTTTCCTTTTTTGCTTGAGAATAGTTATAATCTATCTTAAAAATGACCTCCAAGAAATTTAAGGCCTTTTTTTGTTTCCCTTCTTTAGCCCATGCCTTTTATTGGTAGTCCCACCTATATTTGCATGTCTTGCAATGATTTTTTTACCGCAGATATGGGATCATATATATGGAACCCTAATATGGAAGAGTGTTATAGTGTCATATTATTCTTTGGATTCTCTCATATATTTGAACTGGTAGAAGCCTAGGTGTAATGACATGTGTGGCTAGGGATCCTTCTTATCCCATGAGAGTGCTCCACCCACCTCTATGCAATATGAAAGGAGGCTTTGTCACTTCAAAGATCCTAAGATATGTGTCATTTTATCAACAAACCAATCACCAACTATGGACAACACTTGCCTTGCTTTTTCAAACTTTCATGAAGCATGTACATTGAATAAGATTTCACATGGTGGGATCAATAATTATGGACATATTTTGGTGTATGACTAGATGCAATATGGCTCTCAGATGAATTTGCATTAGATGTGAACTATGTCCTCCTTAATTGTCCACTTCTATAATATTGCTAAGAATGCATGCTTTACAGAAATGATATTCAAGAGATAGGAGGCCATTAAAAATAAGGATGTTAGCCTTCCTTCAGATTTTTACCTTGTATGATGTTGTCTATTAGGGAGAGAGATATGAGATTTTTACCTAGTTGAAAATGTTTCCTTCAACTATTGTATGGTACATCAATGGAACCCGTCCTTCATAGAAGGTCTTTGCATTAGACCAACCATATAGCCTACATAGCATGGTATCCACAAATTGAAGGGATGTCCTCAACTAATTATAGGAGATTCCTTCTTTGGTTGGGATATGAAATTTAATTTGTTGTTCCACCATGTATTTAATACTGTCTGGGTAGGATATTGAAATCTTATAGCTACTCCTCATCAACGGTTGTTTCCTCCTTTGGAAACTTGTAATACATCACGATGTCTGTGCCATTGAATGAGGCACTAGGATTTTTATTATTAGCCTAATCATGGCTTCGTTAAGGTAAGGATGTTTCACAGTCCACTCAATTTCCTCTACACATGGAAAGAAATGGGGATGGGTATCCACCTTGTGTATCCTTTTTTTTGGCTAAGGTAAGAGCGAATCCTTCTATTCAATTAAAAAGGAGAAATAGTGTACAAATGGTGACCTCGCAGTGGGACCCACCAATATGACAGGCCCGCCTCAATCCATCGTCGCAAGATGACAAAGTGAACCCAGGGACGCAGCCCACCAACACAAACCAACAGTCCAAAACTGACCATTGGATCCTAGGCTAAAGATCTAGCGAATGAGAAACATATCGGGTGGCCAACAAGCTCACCTTTTAACAAACATATCAGACCTAATGAACCTTGTAAACCATAATTTATAATCATATCGGTTCCATTTTTGGCATAACCAGTGATCACTTTTACCACCCGAAATCCACCATTTGCGTGCAATTCATGTAAACAGCTCAAAACATAACCATTGTATTGGACCCACCAACAATCACACTCAATATTGGCTGTGGATTGTCCTCACTTGATCCAACTGTTAGGGATAATATCGCATAGACTAATAGCACTGATAGTTAGCGCACGATGAGGGCGGTAATTCCTCCCCACCTTTGGCCACGTGTCGCATGGTGAGTGGAATCACTCCCGATTGTGAAAAATTGCTTTCGGCCTAAAGAGCATGTGATGAACCAGAAACCACCCCAAGGGTAGTAAAGTGATCACAGGAATACAAGTGGGGGTTTTGCACCTGATGAGAAAATCTGGATTCTGGTGCAAGGGCGAAAGGAAGATGAAGATCCCTCCTTCCGTCCATCCCTCTGAGGCTGTTGGTTTGCTGTTACCTAGGTTAAGGAGGTTGACATAGACCTGTATCCTAAAAAGGACCTCACATATGTCATAACATTTCATAATGAATCTAGATCAATGAGACCTTGCCTATGTGGCTTTCTTTCAGAAATTATGTCTCTTGATTTCTCCTAATGTTGTTGTCGATCGTTGATGGCCTTGGATGAGCAACCTTCCTTCAACCTATCATCCTTTATATCCTCCCACCACCAGCACAAGTCGATATGATTATTTCGTACCTCCTCATTTGCAAGCAAGTCTACAAATTTGTTGGCTTCCCTCCGAACATGCACCAACCTAAGAGTTCTCAGCCTTCTTAGGTGCACTTGGATTCTTTGTTAGACTTGCAAAAGCCTCCAGTGTTTTGAGATTTTCTCAGGACTAGCCCCAACATTTATCCTCTTCATTGAGTTAATGACTAATTTCGAGTCGACCTCAATGATGACATTGTGAATGTTGTGCTTGATCAGTATTTCCAGGAAAAATTCCATCACCATGAGCTCAGCCATATTGTTGGTTTCTTTTCCTAGATAATTGTGGAAGATGAATTGTATGTTTCCTTCCTCATCCCTCAAGATCCCTCCATAACCAGCTTCTCTCTGATTCCCTTTTGAAGCCCCATCTATGTTGAATTTTAAAGATCCATGAGAAGGGGGTTCCCAAGAAGACTTATCTGTTTAGGTCTTCTTGTTAATCTGCATAGAACTCTAAGGGGGATGAACATTGAGCTCTAACTTCTCCAAAACTCTGGCCTCTCTTTGTCCAATGGTTTTTCCAATAGCTGCACCTCCCAAGATATGAACAGTCCCTTTGAGTTGTTTAGGGATTAGCTTAAGGATGCTACTCACTGAACTCACTTTCTCCTTGAAAATCCTATTGTTGCACTCCTTACAGACATTCCAAATTATGAATCCTAGGGTTAGCATCCAGGTAGAGTTAATGCTCTCATTGTCCAAAACATTTTCCGTCAATTCTTCAATGTAGTGGTGATGTCATTGGCATTTCTGTCTGTTTGCTCAAAGACTTCTCCAACCCAATTCCAAAGTATTGTAGTGAAAGTGCATCTTCTCAGTAGATGATTTGTAGTTTCTTCTTGTCATCTACATAAGTGACATCTTGAGGGGGAAACAAAACCTCCTTTTCTTAGGTTATCCCATGTCAGAATCTTGCCCTGTTGAACCAACCACTTGAACATTTTTACTTTCATCCAATGAGGATTTTCCCAGATTTCTTTCCACGTCTTATCAGTGTTTGGAAGGTTAAGCCCTGCTTCTATTCTTTTGGCTTCCTTAAGGTTGAAGAGACCTATCTTGTTCTTTCCCCATCTTAGTTGATCGTTCAAGTTTGAGTTCAAGATTTGTCTCTTGTCTAAAGGACCTTGAAGGGCTATAGCTTGAGTATGCAGCATGCCCATTCCATTGTAATCTGGAAGTTTCCAAGTTCTCCATTTCTCATTATTCCTTGATTGATCCCAATAGTCACTTACCCACCTTAGTCCTTTTTTTATGGTATCGGTGTGAATGTATGCTAATTCTTCACTTTGGAGATTGTTCTCCCACTATCAATTGTCCTCCAAGAACCAATCCAGGTTCCCATTTCTGATCTCCCAGAAACTATGGTTTTGGACTAGGGCCCTATTCTCCCATGCCCTATTCCAAATTTTTTAACCTTTAACTTGTCCTGTCATTCTGATTAGATTGTTCTCCTGCCATTTGCTTGCATATTTCTGCTTCCAGAGTTTTGCCCAGGGGGCTTGTATTTCTTTTAGCCATCTCCACTAGACTTTGGCACCAAGAATTCTATTTAGAATTTCTGGGTCATGAAGACCCAAGCCACCATGAGACTTAGGTTTGCATACTCTATCCCATGCCACAAGGGCCCATTTCTTCTTTTCTTCACCTTTCCCCCCGAAAATCTCTCTCTGAATGTTTCTTATATTGGTAATTACACCGACTGGTGCTGGAATGGTAGATAGCATATAGATAGGGATACTTTGGAGGACAACCTTAGTGATAATCAATCTCCCTGCTAGATTTGGTGCTCTGTTTGTCCATTTACTAATCTTATCTTTTAGCTTATTAAGAATAGGCTCCCAGATATCCTTGTGAAGCGGTTTGGCAGTGAGAGGAACTCTCAGGTACTTCACAGACAGTGATTCCCTTTGAAAGCCAAAAATTTTGGAAAAATTTCTTTGAATTGAAATATCTGTATTGAAAACCAAAATATTTGATTTAGTGAGACTTATCTTTGTGCTTGCTACCCTAGCAAACTCACTCAGAATCTGTTTGAATGCTTTGGCTTCCTTGATAGTGGGTGTGCCTTGAAGCATAGTGTCATCCACAAATTTTTGATGTGTCACTGTGTCCCCACCTTGAGTGAGTCTCAGGCCCTGAAGTATCCCTTTTTCTTTAACAACTTTGATAGCTCTTCCTAACCCTTCCATCATTAGAATGAAAAGGAAAGGAGAAAGAGGATCTCCTTGCCTGAGACCTCTAGAAGGAATGAAGGTTTTGGAAGGAGAGCCATTGAGAAGAATTGAACAACTAGTTGTGGTAACTAGCGCCATAACCCATTTAATCCAATTGTAATCAAATCCATAGGCTTTTAAAATTGCTCTTATGTATGACCAACTAAGTTTGTCATAGGCCTTTGCTATGTCCAGCTGCATTATCATTCCTGCTTGTTTGTTGGCAATGAGTGAATGAACCATTTCATGTGCTTGAATTATATTATCTAGAATTTGTCTTCCTTCCACATAGCCCATTTGTTCCTCGGACACTAGGGTTCGGAGGAGGAGTTTGAGATGGTTGGAAATGACTTTGGATATAATTTTTTATATCACATTGCATAATTCTATAGGCCGAAATCTGTTTGGGGAGATGGCCTTCTCCTGTTTGTGGTTTAAGGCTATGAAAGATTCATTGAGTGCCTTTAAGACTTTCTTAAATCTTCGTGAGTCTTCCACTACCTCCAGGATGTCCTGTTTCACTATCCTCCAACAAGCTTTGAAAAATTCCACATTAAAGCCATCTGGGCCTGGTGTTTTCCCTTTTTGCATATCTCTCACAGCTTCCTCAATTTCTTCCTCTATTACTGGTCTATTGAGATTGAAATTATCTTCTCTGGTAACCAATTTAGGGATGTACTGCGTGAATGTTTTTGTAAACTAGTATCTATCTTCTAAGGTTTCCCTAGCAATTTTCTGAAAATGATGGAGTAGAACCTTCTCCATCTCTTCATGAGTGTTTCTCTCTATTCCATGCTAATCTGTAAGTTTCACAATTCTATTGTTGTTTCGGTGAGCTATGGTGGATCTGTGAAAGAATTTGGTGTTTCTCTCCCCTTCATTAATCCATTGTACTCTGGATTTCTACCTCCAGAGTATTTCATCTTGAAGGCATCTGTTGTCCCACTCCTGCTGGTGTAACTCTACCATCTCTTTCCTTTCATCTGTATATCCTTCTACTATAAGAATCTAGTTTATTTCCTTTAGTTTCTTTTCCACCTCTCATTTAGCTTTGAAGATGTTACCAAATTCCTTTTTATTCCACTCTTTGAGTCTGCCTTTAATGTGTTTGAGCCAGCAGTGAATAAGGAACATCTTTGTACCTTGAAGGTGAAGCTCTTCCTTCCACCATTTTTCAATATTTGTGAGGAAATCTGAATGTGTGAGCCAAGCGTTCTCAAACCTGAAGGGGATGTTCCTTGGTTTTCCAAAAAGGAAAGATTCCAATTGGATAGGCTGGTGATCTGAACCTTCAAAAGGTAGTATGACTGCAGTAATGCTACTTCCCCTAAGAAGAATTTCCTCTAAAACCATAAATCTGTCCAATTTTGAGGCCAATTGGGTAGGGCCCCTCTTTTGTTATTCCAAGTGAAGATTCCATTGCTTGTTTCCACATCAACCAATTTCATATTGGTGATGAAGTTCTAGAAGGCAATCGAGTCTCTACCAAGTGTTCTAGTTCCTCCTTTCTTCTCCATGTGTGATTGTGTTATGTTAAAATCACCTCCAAGAATCCAGGGTAGAGTTGGGTATCTCTTCTTCATATCCTCCAGTGTTGTGAGGAATCAAAGTTTGTCCTCCATTGGTTGCAGACCATAAACATTGCTGATCATGTAACATTGTCTGTCACCCACCAGTTGAAAATAGAGAGAGGTCATGTCTGGATGCCTCCACATCAATCACACCAAAATTTTGTGGATCCCATAGAGTGAGAATACCACCAGCAGATTTATTTGCCTTAATTTCAAGGTATTCATATCTATTTACCCTTTTTCTATGTTTTTCGTGGATCCTCTCCACTGAGAATTTTTTTTCCTGTATGAATACTATGTCAGGATTTCCTCTCTGATTCTTTTACCTAGATTCCTTTGTTTTCTTTTGCTCCCTAGTCCTCTAATGTTCCAGTTTGTGATTTTCATTGAGGTGGGGTTTTAAAGGAGTAACTAGAAAGGTCTTCATCCTTCCTGAATCAATCATGAGTTTGCCACACTCCAATAGTAGTTCTTTCTGTCTTTTTCTTCCCCTCCTCTTTCCTGGATGCTTTGTTAGTTTTCCTGTTATTAATCCTATTGAGGAAGTCCCTTTGTTTTCCTGGTTATCATGTCCTCTTTTGACTCCTGCAGCTGTTTGATGTGCCTTGCTAAGGAATATCTGTTGGACCTTGTCCACGTCCTCCTGAGGGATGGAGTTTATTCCTAGGTTACCTCCTTATTCTAGAAACTTTTCCAGCTCTAGGTTCTCCCTTTCCAGGATCTCCTGTAAATCTTGATCCTTTGTACCACTTTCACTTTGAATCATTTCCTGGTCATTTTCTATTTCCATGGTACTCAAAGGGTCCATTGTGTGTTCATTTTGTTCCTGAGTGTACTCCATGCTGGTCTTTTTTTCTTTCCCCCTTGTTGTCTGATTCTTTGTACTCTCTTTATCCCATCCATCAGCTTCTTTTTCTCCTAAGTTCTCAAAACTGTTGTAACTTTTTGTTTTATCATTCGCATTAGGGTTCTTTTGTGTCTTCCTTCCTCCTCCTTTTCCTTTCCCTCCTACTCTGATGAAACATGTCTAGTCTTTTCCTTTATTGGTATTTAGGTTTTCCTCACTTCTATTGAGAGGACAATCTCTTGATAGATGCCCATGCTCATGACATTTGTGACATCTAAATGGGATATGTTCATAGTCAACTGCTTGAACCCATTCCTCATCATAGACTTCTAGAATGACCTCATCTGGAAGGGCTCCTAATAGGTCCATATCCACACATATATGGGAATAGAATGTATATTTCCCCTTAGAGTTTCCTCTGAAATTTTTAAGAAATGGCTTAATTTATTTCCTATAGCTTTTAAAGACTCTGGCATCCAGTAATCTAAAGGTAAGGAGTATAGTTGCATCATATCGGTACCAAAGTGAAGGTGTCTCATTCTGGCACAAAATTCATTGTCCATGGTTGCATATAGAAACCAGCAACTGCAAAGAAGTATAGCCCTCCTTCAAAAATTTTGTCTCTGTCTTCCATGTTCATAAAAACCACAGTGAAAAAACCTTTGGATCCAAGATGTATATTTAACTCCCCCTTTGGTTTCCAGTTGTATTTTATCCAGGTGTACAATGCTTTCTCTGATGGCCAGATTCCCATAAATTTGCATATGATGGCATAGTTGGCCATGTGATCCCTGTGCGCTTGTAGAGCTGGATAATTCAGAATAACCCAAGGTTTAGATGTGGTCTTAGGTTTACAGGGCCCCATCTTAGCTCTATTCTCTAATCCTTTACCTCTGTCTTCCTCTTTCTCCTCCTGGCAGTCTTCTTCGTGGGCCCCTTGATCTGCATTGGTTTTGTTGCCTTCCGCCTTCTGAGTTTCTATGTTTTTTGCCTTGACCTCCAAGGGCTGTGGAGGTTTGCTCTTTTTCCCTCCTCTTCCTCTGTTTGCTACTAGTGAGCTAGTGGGTGGCTCTTCACTTGATGTCTCAGCCATGGGGTTTTTCAAGTCCTTTTCTTTGATATGTACATAATTTCCTTGCATAACCCATTCAAGCCACAACACCCATTAAATATATTATTCCATCAATATCAAATCCAAAGAACTTTGAGGTCCGTGCTTAAGAATAATTGTGTTCATCTTTTAGATTATTGTTCTTCTTCTTAAACCAATCTAGAGGCTCTAATTCACTATGATGGAGGGGACAAGAAATACTAGTAAACGTGACATAGTGGATTACCATGAATGACATTGTGGCTTACTTAGCCATAGCCATGCAATCACACTATTGACTAGGATGGGTCCATATTGCATAAAAAATGTGTTTCATTGTATTGAAAAGGGTGATGCTAGGGTTTATAGGAGAGAATTTGTGTGATCTTACACTAAGGAAAAGTGACTAGTGCCGGTGATTAAAACTAGAGAAATGTTTAAATGAAAAAGTTGGGCTAGGGTGCAGAGATGGTTCCTTTGGCATGAAACTCTATGTGATTAGTCGAGCTTGAGATAGATAATATTAGATGATCAAGGGCATAGTCATAAATAACATAATGTTTTTAATAATTCATGGCTTTAACAACATGAAGATATCGAATACATCCTTATTGCTACAACGAAACCCTGGGGCTTAATCAAATAAATGTTTAGTGAGATTAACTGGTTGGAGATTCTGAGGTCCTTTACTTGTGCTAAGAACATTTGTTGGGTTTAATTATGAGCTGTACAATGTGATTCTAGTCCATGGAGAGATTGATAAATCTAGGATTTCAATAAAAATGAGATGATGCAAACGTATTTTTTGAGATGAGTATTATCATTTCCTAGTTTATGGAAAAAAGGAAGTCAGGGAGAGTTTGAGGGAAAAAATATAATAATAAGGGGAAAATTATTTCATAAAATAAAAAATAAAGGCACGATTTGAAGATGAGTGGGAATAATTTGACCCATTCTTGAGCTAAGTTGGTTGACAATTGGCATTGATAAGGAGTAAGGAAGTATTTTTCACAATAAATGCTTTTAACTCTTAGAAGAGAAAGACATAACTAATAACTATAAAGAATGACGGAAATATGGGGCCCTTTATAAAAATTTATGTGATTTTGGGCATGAAAAGCTAAGTAATAAATGCCTTTTAGTGTCCAATTTCACTTTGAATAGAGCTAGAAATACATAGTTGGAAGCTGAGATATAAAGCAATATGTGGTTGAGAGAGGTTTATGAGGGGTTGTATCATTTGAAAATCCACCAACCTAACAATATAGCACTGATATGACCACTTACATAGTGAGATATCACAATTTAAAGGAAAGTTGGAAGGAAATATTTTTAAGTTGAAGCATTTTTTATTATTGTGCAATTGGACTACTACACACTGGAGCAATACAAAGCTAAGATAAGCCTCCTCCAAGTGATGTAGCACTCAGATAACCATCATCAAGGTGATATGGTGCTGATATGGTCATTGTTTGGGAGAAATATCAATATAGAAGCAAGTTCAAGGAGTCAAAAGTCAAATAAGTCACTTTGGGAGGGTTGTATCACTCACTAGAGGAAGATGGGGGTCATATGTAACTAGCCAAGTAATGATCATTAGAGTGATATAGTGACATAGAAGGAAAGTTTTAGAGAGAAAATTTAAATTAAGTCACCTATTGAGTGTTGTATCATTGGATTGACAAGGATCAAATTTTTGTACCATTATACTATTCATCATTAGGGCCATGCAGAGCTTAAAAAAGCAAGTTTTCAAGAACAAAGTCAGAGTTGAAGACTTTTCACTGAGTGCCAACTTACTACGTTGAGTAATTATAGAGGTAGTTTATCATTAAGGTGACCAAGTTCTCAGTACTATATCGTTTGATAGGTCATCGTCCTATCCTTGTATCATTAGGTTAAAAGAATATAACCCCATGTATCATTGGGCTAAGAAACTTCACAAAATCTCACTGAAACTTTATATTAAGGGTTGCAAATGCCAATAGAAGGTTTATTTCAATCAAGGAAAGGTTAATCAAGTCTGGCAAGCTATGATAGAACTTTTCATTAGGTAGGTCCACCATTTTTCTCTAGGTAGAGATGAGACTTAGAGAAAATTAGAGCTTGTTGTAGCTTCTACAATGCTATTATAGGAAGTTTTCAAAAGCATGTTCCAAAATTTTAGCACCCTTAACATCCTTTCTAAAAACCATTCCTTTGTATGGATCAAAGAAACAAAGAAAAACTTCTCTTATTTAAAGGATTCCATGTGCATGACTCAAGCATTAGAAGCACTAAAATATTTGTCCTCAAATGTAATTCCTCATGTAGTGATATTGGAAAATTTTTAATGCAAGAATCGAACCCCTCACCTTTCACCAGTAAGCATTTTTATTATTGCAATGCAAATAAATCCACATACAAAAAAGAGTTTATGTTCATCCTGCATGTAGTATATATGTGGCATCCATATCCCATCGAGTGAAATTTGCATATCCATAATAACCATCATCATTTAAGGTACCTTTTCAAATAAAGGTTATCATCAATACAACAACATAACTAAGTAACTAAGATGTTAGGGTGTGATTATGATATCATATATAATAAGGTTAAAAAAAATGTGGCAGTAGATGCTTTATCTAAAAATTTTGGAAAACTAAATTATATTCAACTCATCCATTGGCTTTGAGAAGATCCCAACCTTGTTAAAGGGTGTAGATGGCAACTAGATGCATTTAAATATAAAGGACACATTGTTCTAGCAAAATACTCTTACCTAAAGAAAAGGATCCTAAAGGAATTTCATTCATCACATATAACAGGTCACTTTAGATTTTAGAAAACATATGAAAGAACTAATAAGTCATTCTTTTATAAAGGAATGAAAAATGACATCCTAAATTTTGTGGCAACTCATGCCACTTGCCAAAAAAAAAGGGTGAGATGGTAAAAATCTACGGGCCACTACAACCACTACCATTTCTAACACATAAACATAGTAAAATCTCTTTGTATTTCATACTAGGACCTCCAAGAGCGTGTAAGAATTTTTTGATCATTGTGGTAGTCGATTGTCTCTCCAAATATTGTATTTGTTGTTCCTTACCACATCCATTTACCCCCTCCCTAGTTTCTCACATATTCTTGGATCAAATTTTTAAGTTATATGGCATACCCACTCCAATTCCCTTTAATTAAGACTCTACCTTCACTAGAAAATTATGGTAGGAATTTTGTTAGGACCCTTGTGCCCCAATATTAATGCCCTGATAAGTTTCATTATTACTTTATGTGTACCTGTCATTATAATTGTACCCTCTCCCTCTCTCTCTACACATGCACACACACACACACACACACCAAGGAGACCTAGTCTTAGGATAATCACATCTTGTCTTTTGTATTGAATTCATTGTAAAAGGAATACCCCCCCTCAAAATGAATTGTATTCATTCAATTTTTATCATTTTCAAGGCACATGGTTCATAACATTTGGTTTCAAAGCCATAACCATAATGTTTTTCTCTTTCAATCAAGACTTGATGGAATTTTTACTATAATGTTTTTTGGGAATGTTTAAATGATAAAATTGTGAGAAAATTGAGGATAATTAGAAAAAAAATCCAATTTTTCCTTTATTGTAGTTCCATAGATATAGAATTTGGAAGGTAGGGCTTGTGAGGAATCTTGAAACTAGTCTCAAACAAGTCATCTTTTTATTTTATCTATATTTTTTCTTTTTTCTTGTTTTGGATCACAAAGTTTTATGGAGACTAAATCAAAATTTCGAAGTAAAAATTATCAAAATTTCAAGTTATAATTTTATATAATTATGGAGATATAGGCTATGCAATATAATGCTTATGATCAATCCAAAAATTAATTTAAAACAACCATCTTGGAATTTTTGCTTTAATTTTCAAAATTTTGAGGAAACGTAGGAATGACATGTGGATAATGTTTTACATTCCGACTCTTTGTAATTTTTGAGATATTTATCATGTATGTTTTAGTGATTTTAGGAGATTTTTTGGGGTTAGCAAACTCATTTCTAATTTTTTAATGTTAAACTATAGGGTACCTAGTTGAAAATGAGCAGAGCGTATCACCTCCAAATAGATGATCAAACTAAAGTGCTCAACAAGTCCTTAGAAACTTATTTAAGATATGATGCTACTAAAAAAGTACATCGATGGGCATATTGGCTTCCCCTTGTAGAATAATGTTACAATACTTCCATGGTGCTATGAGAATAACCCCATATGAAGTGGTCTATGGCCAAAACCATTGTCAGCCATTTCATATTCATCAATCATATTCAAGGTTCAAGCAATGGATCACACACTGCACATTAGAGAATTTATTCTCTACATAGTAAGAACAATTTGGTTATGGCTCAAATTATAATGAAGCAATAAGAGAACCAAGATTGCCCCAAATGTTCTTTTGTAGCAATGGATCTTGTGTTTATTTTCCTTTATGCGATAAGTAAACATCACTTAAAGGCAAAACACCTCATAAATTAGTAGAAAAGTTTTATGGACCCTTTGAGATCATCCAACACATTGGGCAAGTGGCTTACAAAATGGCGCTTCCAATCTACTTATGTCTTTTGTCTAAGGAAGGTTGTGAGATTGAAGTGCAAGGTGCAAAGTAGCTTAACAAAACTTGATGAAGAATGCTCCATTTGGCTTTAGTTAGAGGTAGTATTAGATACTAGAGAGCATCAATTGCATTAGTAATGATGCATGAAGTATTAATCTAGTGAAATAACACACCACTTGAAGATGTCACATGGGAACCAACCATGTTTCCATAGGAATTTTGTCATCTTCAACCTTCAGGACAATACTACTTTTGAAAAGGGAAGACATGTTAGGCTCCTACCCTAACCTCCCAAATTTAGGTTATTTATGAGTTAATTAATTGTTTTATGCAGCCATCCTCTTTGTGTAAGGCCTATTAGATAGTAATGAGCAAGACCACAAATAGTTATAATTTTTTCTATTTAAAAGATATTTAAAGAAATAAAAAACTGAAATATTTATCTTGTGATATTGTATTTGGAACTCAACTGGTAAGATGTTTCCCACCTTTGAAACAAGTAAACATTTTTTTTTCAATAATATTAATACAGAGACATCTATCTCGTTGCTCCTTATAACTAATTATTGCAATTATATTCTTTATATTACTTAATTTGATTTCAAATTTAAAAATTAAGAAACACTATAATAATAATAATAATATAATTACAAATTGTGAAATATCAAAAAGTACATTAAATAATACAATTGTTGAATAATACTCGCATGCCAAAAAATAAGACAGACAGGGACATGACTTTTTGAAAAATTGCACCTTAAACAAAGTGTTCCGATTATTTTTTTTAAATTAAGAGAGCATTATAATAATAATATTATAATTACAAATTGTGAAATATCAAAAAGTACATTGAATAATAATCACATGTAAAGAATAAGACAGGGACATGACTTTTTGAAAAATTGCTCCTTAAACAAAGTGTTCAAAAAAAAATCACACAAGAAATTTATGTAAAACACAAGTTCTCTCTAAATCATGTAAGTTAAGATAACCACATATTTTTCTCAAATGTGAAAACAAAGGATGGATCTTCATGAAACATATTCAAATATTAAGCATAAAAAGTAAGAAAGGGAAAATTGTTTAGTTCAACATATTTTTATTTTAGTACTCCCTATTTAAGACGAGGACATAGTTGACTTTGTTTCAATTATGTTTTGATTACAAATATTTACTTATTTGTTAATGTAAAATATTATAAAATATATTTTTATTTACTTTTATAATATATATAAATTTTATTATAAAGTTGAATTGAAAATATAAAAAGACAAAAGATAAAAAAATCAAAAATCAAAATCAAAATTAAAAAGCAAATAATTTGAAATAAAGTACAGTGTTGGTGGGCCTTAATGGTAAGAGTATGTGTTTCCTCCTAAGAGGTCACGAGTTCAAAACCAAAGGGGTAGAGTATGTATGTCTTTGTAGACTTAGCAATCAAATCGCTAGGTGGAAGTGCATCCCTTATCCCACAAACAATGGGGTCTCATACACTAATTTGGTGTCTTAAAAATGGATATTATTATTATTTTTATTATTTAGTAAGAAAAATGCTTATAATTAATAGAAAAAACTAAAAATTGTTTCAAATAATTTTTTTCTACTCAAACCCTCTACCTTATGAAGATCTTTTAACAATATTATATACATTTATGTACATAATGTAAATAGGTGGAAGTGCATCCCTTATCCCACAAACAATGGGGTCTCATACACTAATTTGGTGTCTTAAAAATGGATATTATTATTATTTTTATTATTTAGTAAGAAAAATGCTTATAATTAATAGAAAAAACTAAAAATTGTTTCAAATAATTTTTTTCTACTCAAACCCTCTACCTTATGAAGATCTTTTAACAATATTATATACATTTATGTACATAATGTAAATATAACAATATTA